>JAIPRN010003806.1:0-18802 GCA_025469175.1 Geopemphigus sp. TES_GeoC_2020 | reverse complement strand
GAACTCGCCAATTTATGTTCTAAAATTTATTAAAATAAAGCGGAACGAATAACGCGGAATTCGTTCGTTTCGCGTGTTTCAATAACGTCGACGTTATAATAAAGTTTCTTTACGTAATTTAAACATGAAAATTGTATACAAATTAGACATAGTTACGATTTAATCGACTCGATATAGTCAATTTAGTATAAATAAAATATCGATTAAATAATAGGTAATTTTGGTTTTGTACGTTCCTTGGGCTTTTTGTTTTTAAATTGGCGGAAGAAAAACGTTAGCGGCACACAAACACGTTTTTATTTCACGCACCCGGAATATACACTCAGTCCGGTACAAATTATCAAAAAAAAAAAGGAAAATCGTTTATATTCTCTTCCTTCCATGCCCCCCGTCCCCGAAATTATTCGTAGGGTTATGATAAGAAAATCATCCCGTGTAACGTTCACGTCTTGTCCTGCGTTGTGTAACACGTTGTTTAAATTTTCGTCCACAGAGAAAGAAAGAGAGAGAGGGTGAGAGAGAAAAGTAGAAATTGATTAATTAATGAAACGCCGAACAATAGATGTGGACGAATATCGTATAATTAATTCGAATATAATCGACCCAATTGTTGACCTTGTTGTATCCGGCACATCTACCTTTTACACCGTCCAAATAATAAAGAATAAAAATTACCCTCGCCGGTGATAGTAAATGGTGTCGAGCGCGCGTACGTAACTCCAATTCGAAAATAAAATATCGACACAATTACATACGCAAAGTACGCGCGCTGTTTTATACGTTCCGTACGATTACATTTTTCCGAAATTTGGACACGGCGATGGGTTTTACGCGCGATATATAGCGTTAATTAGATCGCATAGGTCGTCGAAACAAAGCGTATTCTCAGTACACAGTGTTCGATACGTGCCGTAAACGGTTTTGTTGTATAGCCGCCAATTCGAAAACGTTTATTTTACGGTATTTTCGGTTTTTTTCCAGGTTTTTTCTATTGCGTATTTTTTGGATTTTTTTTCGTATTTTCAAATATTTCGCCCGAGTTTTATAGGTCTAACTTTTTGTAAAGCGCTTTTTGAGATTTCACGCACGTTTCGATTCTCGGATTTTAAACGAATTGTTATTACATTATTATAACGTAGTATATAAATCAACGCGCGTAATAAACTACGGTTAATTATTTTATTTTCGTTTAAAAATATATTATTCGTGTACCTATATATTATATATTTTCATGTCTAATAAAATATACGGCTTTTCGAATTCTATACACGTACAGTCCATATTTATTTTCTTTTAAATCGCGCGAGTGACGTATAAATACGATATACGCGTCTAATTATACGAACGTTTAAAAAAATTAACCGAAATATAAGCAGAGTTAAACGAATAATACGACTCGCGGTTAAAAGTTAACGATTAACAAAAGACATTTGGTCAATTAAATTTCTTTGTAAGCTATTAACTATTGGCTGTATGCCATACCGTTAATTTGACTTAATTTATTCGCGAGTTAGATACTACGATAATATAATCAATAGTTCATCCGAGCGATTGAAGCACGCTTTCATATTATTTATACCCCGAAACGTCCAATATTATTAAATTAAATTCTATATAACCCACAAAAAAACAAACGAACGATAACGTTCTAAAGTCACGGTTGGGAATAACATTTTAGACAGTGGCGTAACGTAAAAATAAAAACCGGGCTTCTAAAATCGAGTATTGAACTGTACTAGTTTCGATAAAGATACGCGATTGCGGTGAGTTTTTATTCGAAACGTTCGTTAATTATAAATATCGCAAAATAGATTCGGATTTGCGTGCAATATTATTCGCGTCATGCTGGAAATAGCGGCGTTTTTATTTTTAGGTTTATCGGAATTCGGAATACAAGAGGTAAATTATACATATATATTTTTTTTTTGACCGCGTGATCAGACGGATTTAATTGGAAAATATACGCCGCTTTCGTTTATTTTTTCTCGTATAAAATGTACAGTCGCCTTAGGCTTAACCTAACCGTAGAATCGTGCCTTCGTTTTGCGGCTCCTCAGTTACGCCACCGTTTTTAAAATGTATTATTTTCGAAATTACGTAAATCGTGAAGCACGTACATTAAATGCCTTACGGAGAAATTAACGAGAAGTCGTGTACAGTGTGGTCTAATCGATTGCGGCGAACGATATGTTACGATAAGTGGAAATTGTTCTTTTAAAAATATGACAAAAGCGCGAATTTAAAATAATTAACATTTTGATTTCATTTTTCGTTCGTTATATCTAATAATCCTATAATGTTTAAGACGCGTTTCACGTCAAACGCTCAATTTTTCAACATTTTTCTATTACGTTATCGACTCGGCATCTCCGGGATTATATAATAATTACATACAAGTCGTAGGGTTTCGCATTCGTGCGTGAGCAATTACAGTTGCTCACTCGATGTCTGGAGGTATATAAAAGTACCTACCTTACGATTTAGCAACGAATAACTAGTTTCGTTAGTAAAGTCGTAACCCGGTCATTGTCCTTTTGTACGTCATATACCTAACCTAACCTACCTAAGTATACGTACATATATATATATATATACACAACTAACGTTGCAAATTGTATAGCTCCAGGAATTTGCGCAGAGCAAGTTACATTTCATTTGAGAGTGCGTATTTTCTTTTCCGCCATCGTTTCTAATAACATTATATTATCCACGTCAATTATCCTATTATATACGATGATGACGACTACGTCTAATAGATCCGCAAGTTTCGATCGACATATTCCGAAAAATGTTGACAATTTATATCGTTTTAACGTTTCCGCGCTTAATGGGGACATTACGAATACTGGCTCGCTGTTAAGCCGGTAGCGAAGTTGGCGTTAGGGTCTAATTTAAATTTAACGAAAGAACCAATAGGATAAAAAAAAAAGGAATCGCGGAAACGGCGATTTATTTTAGCATTTTTCGATAGTCGAGTGTGTGTGACGGTTATATATAGGGTTTCATCGGTTTTAACGGGCAATAATTTTATGCGGCGGTGGTTTTCGAACATTAAACAATGAGTAATCAATTCGAACGAGAATAGATGGCCGACTATTGAATAAATTCAAACGCCGATAAATTGCCGTTCTAATTCCGAACGGACTGATTAAATAGGCGTTTAATGGCTCGCATTTTGTAATATCGCGTACCGTATATGTTTTAATAATAACAAATACATTATAACGCTTTACCTATATTTGAATATTGTCTAGCATACGTACATATACAAACGCGAACTTTGTTCCTCATAATCGTATTAATATTTTTAATATAATAATAATATGTAGGTTACGTGTACTTTTAAATATCACGTATTTCGATATTCGTGATTGTAATAGTTCAACAAACATTATAATATACGGTGTGATTTCTTTTCATCGTGAATCAGCGTTTTATTTGTCGACATTTTAAACGAATTTCATTTCGACGTCTTTCTTTCATCGTTTAAGGTGAATGTATTTTATAGACCATTTTCAAATTGTGTTCCCACCCTTTATTCCTTAATCGAAGGCTTGAAATCGATTTTAAATACCGGGAAACCTCGTTAAAATTAAGATCAATATCGATATTCAAAACGTCGGAACTTTTATTGAAATAAATAAGCCAAACTGAAACACCAAATATAACATTTCCCATTTTTACGTTAGTGTTTTATTCCAATTACACTTTTAGTATCGAAGGCCTAAACATTCAACGCGAGGAAAAGAATTCTACATACGTTTATCGTAATTATTTTTGTCGAGTGTTTAAATTTGAAATTGTGAGTGAAATAAAAAATGAAAACAACGGAGGGATGATGATGAGGTTTTTTTTTAATTCGAATTCATAAACACGAGCAATTTTTGTATTTTAAAAGTCAAACGCTATATGAAACATATTTTTCGTGTATTACGTAAAATTAAAAATTCGTAAAAATCAATACGGACAAATATTTTAATCTACGATAATTTCGATTACGGTAATCGTCGCGATAGATAACGAATATATTACGTATATCAAATACAATACGTTTAAATAACAATAATATATTATAAATTTTCATAAGATAAATATTTCTTACCGTTTCCACCTTGTGGTACGCTGTAGGTTAAATCTGAAAATTCTATGTCGACAGGGGGCCTTTTCAACAAGTGATGATGGGATTTGCCATTTTCTATGTCATCCAGAGAATCCATTTTCTAAATAAATCTAAAAAAATAAAAACGGTTTTTATTACTACGATCGACTCGAACAATTCTTATCGAAATAGTAAATATTGTTTAAATCCATATATATATATATATATATATACATATAAAAATGATAACATTGTTGACGATGTAGTTTCACGTAAATAATACAAAACGGTACATAGAATATCGGATTCAAAAGAAAATATATAAATCGTGAATCCGCTAAACAAAAGCAAAGAGATTGTTGTCGATCATACGAAAACCGAAATTGAAACGTAATAAATTAAAGAACGCGTTGTCGTCTTCTGCTATACGGTGTAGCCATACAACGCGTTATCGATCATCTCATGTCGGTTTTGATTATCATCGCGATGGAACGACAATATTAATTACGATCGGAAAAAATACGCGCGCGTTATTGCAACCAAACGCGACGCGATTCGTTATACTATATGTTGTATTTATGCGCTAGTGTATCTCGGATACTATTACTATATTAATTAGCTTACGCGTGGTAGTGACGAATTTTCGTTACAATAACGCGTAATTCCGACGATATATTGACTGACGATCGATATACATGGTGAAGACGAACTTTTTTTTATAATTTCGTACTTTCGAGCCAATTTGATTTTTATACCGTTTTAACGATTTACGACGATTTGAACTATTCGCTTAAAAAAGGTTCTATCCTCTGGCCTAGTGAATTTGCGCCGGTAGAACAATACGTTTACAATATTAAGTATGTACAGAGTATAATTATTAAGGAACGTTTTGTTAATTATCTTTATAACGAGTATTATACAATCAACCGCTTTGTTACTTCGGTAGTATTTAAAGTTTAAATTGAAATGGATCAAATAAAATAGCGATTTTATGACGGATAAGCGTATAATACGTAATCAGAGAACGCGCGTGTTGTATTTAATTGCGTTTTAAAATTGGTAAAAACGCCATGAAGATTTTCGAGCTGATAAAGTTAGATTCGGGGTAACTTTTGAAGGGTAATAATCGTTTCGATGAAGGCTGGACTCCCGTCCGAGATGATCAAGGTTTTTTGTTTTAAACGCCCTTGAACATCACGGACAAACGATACGTTGGTCTTGTTCGAAAAAACAATTAGAAACCGTTGAGACGGCGCACACAATGTTTTATTTCTCCGTGAAATTATTTTACCCTTCCGACTAAACAAAAAAAAAAAACCGACGCTCCCGGTTTAATTAAAATCAATACCCGTGGGTTGTTAGAATAAATATTATTTTTATAAAAAAAATTTCCTAACGGATTCCGATTGCGTTTGATTTCTTTATCGAATAGTATCGAGAAAATGGTCTATCGGATAGGGAAAAATAATCGTTACATTTTTAGATATTTACGGATAAAATATATTATCCGTTACTAGATATAAACGTATGTAATCTACCTCCGTATTAGTCTAGACGTATTTTTATTCGGCTATTTTATTTGTATCTAGAAATAATTTTTAATATCCGAACTCGATGTCCATTATAATAGTTATCCAACGTCTTGTCTCCGGGTTTTTTTGTATTTAATCTAAATCGGACTATATATTAATAAGAAAACGTACGATTTTTTTGTTGTTTAACGAGTAACGCTCTACATGTACGTAATCGTTAACCTTAGCATTTATCGTCACGTCGGGTACGAATATCGCCCGTTCGCCTTCAATATTTTTAACCGCGACCGTACAGAAATAACATTTTCGGGAAGTGTATAACGGTTAAATATTTATCGTACGTTTGGCACTACAGATGGGAAAAGAGATTGTTAATATACGCGCGCGCGAATAGTCTGTGGCCGACGAGTAGGCGTGAGGGGTTACCGCGGTGAAATTATGTAGTAACGCCAATTAATAGAAATTTCGACGTTTATATTATTGTTTATTTACGCGCCGATTGATGCTTCGATATTGCAAAACGCAACTTAGATCTTCGAAGCGATAATTTTATTTTAAGTTTTAAGGGCGTTTTTTTAACGAGTCTCTAGAAATGTTTAATAAAGGAAACGTTTTATTTTTTAATCGAAAATGTACGCGAGTTTGTGGTCAATTAATAACGAAATCATCAACTACACGGTATTTTAGGTCGTTTACATATTTACGTAAAGTTTAAATTAAAGTTAAATAATGTCAAATTAGTTAATGAATTTTTTAAGCTTAACTTTGAACCCTCGAAGTTAACTAAAACAAACACGTTTCGAGTAAATTTATATTTTTATATACATATATTTACGAGGCTTTCAAATAGCGTATATTCATTTATACGTGATTTTCAGTTCAAAAAAAAATTCGCTTTATTAATTTGAAGTCAATACGTGTATAACGGGTTATTTACAAATTCCGTTTCAAATACTATAATAAACTCGACGAATTTAACGACGAAAATAATAAACATTTAAGTCTTACCTTTAGTTATTTCCCCTGAATGTATAAAAGAAACTTAAAATAATAATAAAAAAGACTTTACTACTTTTAAAATATTATTCTGAATTGAGCCGATGTCTAATTAGGTCTTTGTGAGAAAATGATCTTGAATTTCTTTTACTGTGACAAAGACTACGATTGACTAATTGAACGCGACTAGTCTTATCAAAGCTCTCGAACGTGGCCTTTTTATTTATTTTATTACCGTACCGAAGTCTATTTTTGTTTAATTTAGTTATTATTGTTTGTTTTTGATATAAAATTTAAAAGTATACTATACAATATCGATAATGAAATGACAAATAATAATTATTAGTTCTTATCGTAGTTAAATACTTAGCCTCGTTCTTAGTTAATCTTAGCCTTATTTTCACCCAATTGTTTATAAATCATAATAACGACAACTTAATATACACTATGAGTAGTTTCTATATTAAAAAGTTTGTTTTACGATTATGATTATACAATATAATATATATGTTTTTACGAAATGGAAAAAACACTATTTAAGCATTGTAATATTGCCATTGTATTGCAGCAAAATGTTTATCGTAAACAGTAAAATATTTATAATTACTATTTGTTATAATTTGGATTTTGTTTTTAAATTTTTCATAATTTAATTTTTATAGATATTAATATCAGAAGGTCAATAAATTCAATATTTGTGTGTGTGTGTGTGTGTGTGTGTGTGTGTGTGTGTGTGTGTATGATTTTTATCGTTTTTGCGACACGGGCTATTAAACATATTTCAATAATATTGTGAAATTGGGTGTTGTTAATTCACAATTGAAAATTATGTCTCGGAGATATACTAAATTATATAATTAACTGTAAAAATTTAAATGTATACTAGGTAAGTTTAAACTAATCAGGTTAATTAGCTAATGACAAAATAAATCGCTTAATTAGGTTAAAAATTAAACGAAATTATTTGTTTCATTGCGTTGCTAATGTCCATTTTTAATCCGTCGTCACGTCATATTATATACATATCATAAACGTTATTCGTTTTGGTAATTTTAAGATCGTATTAAAAATTCCGAACGTAATTGAAAAAAAATTTAATCGAAAACACAAAATTTTTGAAAATTTCAAAACGCTATAGATTACAATCATAATAGTATTTCAAAAAATACTTCGAAAAATTGAGAATACGTTTAGTACGTAAATCGACTGCTATACTTCTAAAAATCACGAATAGGTAAGTAAAGACAATGCGATTTTATTGAGTTCGTACAACGATAAAAAAACACGAGTGTACTGTCCTAGTTCCGCCGATGTTTGCAGCATTCGATAAGAAAATATTTTGAACGAAGGTCGGTATAAAATATTATGTACGGACCATTTTTAAAATGTAAAGTACTCGAAAATTATTACTCTTATTATTTAATTTCGAATAAACGTATTAAATATAATAATATTTTTTAGTCAATACCTATCATGAATATATATATATGAGGGGAATGACCTTGTATATTCAAATTGTACGCCTAAGAACCCGTAATTACAAATATCATTATTGATTATTCGTAAAGAAAAGGTCAATGTCTCTTCATATACTTCACTGTATACATATATATAGATCGAACTACGAATACGTCTCGAAAAAAAAACAAAAATCGCTAAGGACTTGAATTTTCCGGTTTTCGAATATGTATTATATACTGTCGTATATTATAATATACGCGATTGGCCTCGCATTAAAATTGTGTAGTTTTTGACAACAATATTATGGTAAATTACGTAAGACAAAAATACGGAAGAGCGTTTATATTTTCGAGTAATTTCGTGACATCATATTTTCAAATTTCACAAAAATAACTATGATAAGTACTTACGTACTACCTGGAAATGCTTAATTTTTGAAAATACACAAATAAAAGTACGCGAACGAGGGCACGCAATTATAGTAGGCAAATAACGTATAGTAACCAAGGTAAATACTTATATATATACACGCATAGGTATAACATATATTATTAGATACTTTTAATACTTCTGACGTTGTAACGTATCGATTGAAACCGATTTTATAAATTTTATAAATTATAAAATTATATAATTATGCTTATGTAAGAATGGTCAATTGAACTATGATTAATTACGCATAATATATAATATATGCATACGCGGTGTATGTAGAACTATTTAAATTTGTAATATTTTCGAGGTTTGTTGCTTTCTTAGATATACATACATGCACAAATATAAATACTTCGCTAAACGCCGCGATCAACAGGTTTGCGTTATCTGCTCTTAAATATCAATTTCCGGGGGGGTGTTATAACGTTTATACTATTTTAAACGTATTCCGTGTACTCGAAACAGATTTTGGGTGGCCAAAAAGATGAGAATAAAAAAATAATTGAACTAACGGATCGTCACGCGGGCGTATAGCGTCGCGAATCGATTTTTAAGCTTTAAGTTAATACCTGGACGAAATCGCCGGTTCGTTTACACGCGTATACATTCATATACATTATATGACAAAACGGTTAGTTTAGGATTATCGAGTTCGCGATTTTACAAACATTGACGCGCCCGAATTTCGAACGGTGAACGACGCGTTTTTAGATATAGATATATATATATATATGGGGGAAGGGGGATAGAGGGAGAGCCGAAAGAGGATGCACGCGTAGCGGCGTCTATATTATTTACGTGAATGCATTGTACGCATTCCGCCGATATACTCGAACGTGCGCCACGCGGAATTAATAAAATAAACACCGAGTAACGATATAAACACGTTTTAATTTGAATATTATCGTACGTGACCGCCACGGGAATCCGGGCGACAATATCGCGTTAAAACGCTGTACGCGCGTTGGGGCGGTCGGTACAGGAATAACGCGAAAATCGCGGACCATTGGACGATTGTTTCTCTCGGCCCGGCAGGATACCGCCGCGGCACACTCGCGTACAACGTAACGTACGTTGCGCGTTATTAGAAGGAGAAATAACGAAACGATCGACAAAAAAATTATACACGACGTATATGTATAATTTAACGATCGCGCGCGGTTCTGAGATGCCACCACGCACACCGATCAACATGTGGTTGGCGTGTAACACACGCCGGCACTTTCACTATCACTACTTGGCCGCGTTTATACGCCGCGCTACGACCGCGTGTAATATCGTCCGCGTTACCCAACCACCGGCGTTGCCGGCCCCGTTACCGGCGTTGTATATATATATATATACATACACGCGCATAAGTACGTTTTCATTTTTACGTACGGTCAACTGCCTATAATAAATATATATATATATTATTATTACGTTACACATATATCGGGTGAGTGGAAAACAATGAACGCTCCGTTTCCGAATTCGTATTACAAACGCGGCGTACACGTATCTGTAAGTCTGTATTTCGTAAACGGTCGTGCGGTGCGCGTGAGTGCATCTCTATCGGTTTATACGCGCGCGCGTATAAACACATCTCGTACGACGACGAGTGAATTACGAAAAAAAATCAAACGAAAAAAGCGAGTAATAAAAACGACGATATATTTTTTGCTGTTTTTATCTTTCCAACGCGCGTAACAACTTGTCGTCGTCGACGGTTGTGTTCACCAGTTAGACCGGCTGGAGTACTATATACGAATATAATAATTTTTACGTACGCGCGTGTGTGTGTGTGTATGTGTGCGTACATGTTCGCGTACCCAAACGCGGTTAATATTTCAACCGTGTTTTGCATTCGCGTTCGCGCGTGAGTACGTGTGGTTGTGCGCGCGAACGTGTTACATCAGTTTACACGACGAGATACGCGTCGACCGGCCGCTATATTAGTGTGGGATCTACAACAGCTGTTATCAGGAAGTGTTCGACGTTAAGTGGGTCACGTGAATTTAATACTAAACGGTCAGATCGGCCGAACGTTACAATAATAATATTATCGTTGTATTCGGCGCTAATCAAGCATTTACGTCGGTTTCAATTTAGTTAGTATTTAACGTTCCGATCGTTCAAAAACGAACTCTTCGTTTAAGTTTTTTTTTCGTTTTACCTAAGTATCTGAATTACGTCGAATTTCCGACGTAATTGCGAATCAGGCAGGACTACCTTCCCCCCTGCCCACACGATCACACACAGGGTTACGAATTTTGTCGTCAGTTACGTCTAATCGGAAACGTCGATTCGAATTACGCTTTTTAATGTAAACATATTTCATTTGGAAACACATCGAATACGTCCGTTAACGTGAACTAAATACCGTTATTTTTGTAATCGATAATTATAACGCTCTAATTACTAATATATATATAAGTATAGCAAATTCACAAATATTATCGTTTTCTCAGTTACATAATTTAATAGGATTAATCGGTCGAATACGTCGATACATTCATTTATCTCCTATTAAATGCACGCGGCTTTTCTTAATTTCTTTCGACCTATATATTTATTACGTTTTTAAATTTTTTTTATATCAATTATAATCGCTATATACTGGCGAAATACACAAGTTTATATAACACAACACGTACGCGATAACCTTTCAATGGGTTTTAAATATTATTTATCACGCGCACAAAATTCGTGTCCGCGTACGTTCAAACAAATTTCACGGATAAAAAGTCCGATTGTAGGACAATCGCCGATCGCCTAAATAATATACAAACAATAACCTACATTATTCGCCGATTCGTTGAATTTTCGTATCGTACCTACCGTTTTTAAATAACTTACGTATAATAATTTTCGAAACGACAAACGTTAATTATAAACGCGAAACTATCCTAGCGCTGTATACGTCACGTTTAGCGCCGACGTATTGTTTATTTACGTAAACAAATCATTTTGGCGGTTTATCGTTTATTTTAAACGTATAGTTAAAAAACCGGGTACGTTATAAATTATTAACGTTTTTTTATAATTAAAATACAAGGCCGGGCAAATAATTTTCTTTGCTCGTTATGTCGACTTAATACGAAAAAACAACGAAATATTACAATTTATTTAATATTAGCGTATTTGACATTACCTATCGTTGCTAATTTTACTTAATTCAAATACTTATTTGTCGTAAAAGCTGGACACGTAAACTCGTTAAATTAATATAAAAAAGAAAGTCGCTTTTCTATTTATAACTTCGAAAATTAATAATTCGAATTTCTTTATTAACGTCGAATTCAGCACGAAAAATGTGATAAAACCCGCGAACTGCTTAAATAGTCTTTAATACAGTTTATATTATTAAACGTTTTATAAACAATAGTATTTGGCGTTACCTATACCGGCTTCTGTAAAAATAATTAACTCGACGTTAATACGTCAAGTCGAGAATACAGGCAAATTTGAAAAACCTTGTAAAAAACTTACAAAAAAAAAAAATTTAGTAATTTAATAGAGATAAATTTACCTTTCAAACTTAATTTTGTTATTTTTTAAATCGTTAACGCGCGGCTTCGTAAAACCGCTCGTTTATCGTGCTAGTATACAACCAATTTTACGCACGTACTACACGGGTAATATTATTTATATTTTTCCGATTATTTTTTTAAAATACATAACCGTAACGAATTGTTTAAGACAATGTATACGCGTAGAACGTACAATAACTTTTTTGGTCCACGTAATAAGATCGGACGTCGTAATGACTTAGTTGCCGCGGGTATTGTTTAATGTTATACCTATATAAAATACGATAATACTTCGTATTTTTTTCGTACGAGTAAATATAATTATTATGACGGCGTACGCGTCATTTAACGTATCTGTGTAGTGACACTTCAACATTTTTCACGCCGCGAGTGTACGCGTGTACCGATCGAGTAGATATTTATCGTTATTTCAATAGCGCTTAGGTAGACCCGTAGTACGGATAATATTTTCTTTTATACGGTCGCGCCGCATGATGGGCGTGCTGGCCACTCGGCGTATTTACATAATGACTGGCGCTAAACAAATTTGTAGCCGCTTGATTCTTGTGGCCAGTACTCTTGCGACGGTTGAAACCGAAAAATTTCGGTCCCTTGTCTGTTTAACCGTAAAATAAGACCGACGCGGTTTTAAACGTTACGAGTTTGATTTAATTAAGTTACCGAATTTTTTTTGTATAAGTAATTTCTAACTTAATACGTTACTTTTTCTTGAAACGCACGACCTTCAAGTTACACGCACCCGCCGGTATTTAGATTCAGTTCGAATTTTGACCGAAGGCGATGCAAATTTTCTAAATACTGTATTTACTTTGTACTGTAGGTGGTTGTTTTATGGACTCGATACAATTTGAAAGCGTCGGGTTTTAAATTATTGAACTTATTTACGGATTTAAAAAATAAATATTTATAACGAAACAATTTACGTTCCCTACGCTTTAAATAACGGATCGTTCAACAGGTGTATCGCGAACGTTTTAGAAAAAATTAACGCGTTTTTAAAAAATGTATTAACGGTTTTTTATATTTATTTTCAAATACTAATTACGTTACTTTAATTTTTGACTAAGTTAAATCGTTTTATTTAAAAAAATAATTTTGCATTTTTAAACTTTAAACGACATTAATATTAGTAACTTTATACAGTTCGCTTAATTAATTTTGTATTAACTTAATATATTAAATGTATTAGAGTCAACTTGCCCAGATTAATTGATGGGCGAATACAGCAACCACGCTTTTGTCAAAATCGCGTGTTTTCGCTTATATCAGTTGTTTTAAGCGGCAGAATACGTATCGGTGGTATACGTGGTTTTCAATACGCTACGTTATATTTTTAAATCGTTTCATAGTTATCTCCATTACGGGAAATGACAATTAACGGGCGATTTCGTTTATTATTGTATACGTCATAAAACGTGGTGTCGCGTACGAAAATAATCCCTAAGAAATTATCGTCGCGCCACTTTTTCCAAGTATCGTAATTAAAACGGTTTCCAAGTATCGTACTTAAAACGGTTTCTAATCGCAAATTGCCTTCGAATAACGTAATTAATACGTAAATTAATAGTTTTTTCGACTCTCCCGGAAAATATCTAAACTTACGCAACAATTCGTTTTCTAATCGTAGACATTTTGAATGCCGATTGTTCCTCGCACGTGGATTAGCTTTTGTAGTTACGAGTTTTTTTTTAATTATACATTTTTCGAGCGATAACTTTTCTCGTAAAATATTACGATATTTTTATATTTAACAAACAAGTTTTTTTTATCGTATAAACAGTTCCTTTTTTTACTTAAACTTTGATCCGTATAAAGTCATTATTTATATTTATGTACATCAATTATTATGTATTTTTAATCATATTTTTTTCAAATTTAAAAATTAAATTAACGACTATGATATATATATATATATATATATATATACACATGTGTATATATACCGTGCTGTGTGTGTGTGTGTTATAAAGAATAATAGTCGTCATCATTATGTTTTTTGAACCTTTTTTTGTTATTCTTGAAAATTTAGATAAGTATATGTATGTATAGGAGCCGATTAATACGCATAAACAATATTGAATTAATGATATGACGGATAAAATATATTAATCCGTAATGTTTTCGTAGCATTCCTATTAATACCGATCCTTTAATAGACGTTTAAAGCCAAAGCGTATTATTGTGTTGTACATAATTTTTATACGAGTCACGCATGGGCGGCGACAACGGAAATTGAATAACGGGCGTAATATGCTGCCTTTGTGTTTTGTAAAAGCTCCGGCCAACTGCCAATTGAAAAACGATCGGTGCTGCGAACGAATTGCGTCGACGAGATTCAAGTACTTCAATTGTTCGTACATGACTACATGATGGCCTATATCAGTACTGGACCGTATTGTTGATCCTTCATGTACTTCGAATAAAAATTAACGATAGAACGGAATTACTAATTCGAGGATTTTGCTCGGGATAATTAGTACATCGCGTATATTAGGTGCGCGTACGAGCTGCACCTCAGCTTTGTACACGACTTTACGAATATTTATTCGATTGTGTGGAGAGCCCTTATCTTGAAAAATCCGACGATTGACAGACGGCAAAAAAAACTACCTATATTTACAAACATTTATTATACTTACGTAGAAATTCTACCTCTAATTTTTGGATAAAATAAAAATGTTTTCGTTCTTAAAATGTTCGAATAATTCGTATTTTTTCACAATATAAAAAATTTAATTTTTCATATTGCCGCGATTTGAATTTCAAATTTTCAATAAGGAACTAATATAGATTTTACTTCAAAGTAATATGGTTGTCACTTACATTGTACATAGGTTATTGTTATTGTATCCTTAAGTTTACCAACAACTATGGTCTATTCTAAAGGTAAAGTTTTCGGAATTTTAATTAAATATTTTAAACGTAATTTTATTACAAATTTGTTATTCGAACAGTTGTTAGCTTATATAAATTACAATTTGAAAAATAACTATTTTATTAGATCGTTTTTTCGAATTTTACGAAAGGTATTTTGCGGCGAGAATAAAAATTTAAAACACGTTTTTAAACACTTCCGTTGACATTTGAGTGTTTAAATACTATACAAGAGGGCGTATTTATTACGCGTTTCTAAAAATGTATAAATAAATCGAATTTATACATTGACGTAATTGGTTCCCGGTTGCATTAATATAAAAATATAAATCGTGTTATATACTATTGGTTTTCTTTTAATAAAAAAAAAAAAAACGCTCGTTGACATTGAAATATTTACTTCAACATTATTGGAGGAAGTTGTTTCTACATAGTTTTTACGCATACCTTGCTTACTACGCATTGGTAATCGATATACATACGTATACGTGAATTAATCGTATAACTTGTACGGAAAATAAAACGAATCGAGTTAACCGGATCGGTTACAATATTATTAGAGGAATCATCGCTAGAAATAGAACGTCAAATACTACGCGTACAGGTGCGTCGAATTATGTAACACGTTGGTTTTGGCTCGTGCGGAAAACACCGATTTTTCGATTTCTAAGTTATTATTTTTTCTCCTCTTTCCGCTTCTTTTACTCCATTTTTTTGCGTCGTGGTTTTCAATATTATTTAACGAATACCGAGTTCGTTCGTTTTACCCGTCTCGATAAACGCACGCGTCGTCGTTTTACCAAAAACATCGCTTCGCTCGTCGAAATTTTAAAAACAATAATCTCCTGGCCGTCGTGGCCGTTTGGCGGTCAGAGATTAAGGAGAATAAATTATATAATAATAATTAATAATAAGGATAATACCGAGAAGAGCCGGTACGACCGCAAGCTACGGGTAATATATTTCGTATTGTTTACAGAACGTACCGAAATTTGTTTCTATCATACGCGCGATTATTTAATACGCGCGTAACATTATTCCCGTAAGACAATAGAGGTGATAATAACCTAATAATATAATGATATCATCTAACACACACACATACACGGAGTGTATTATATATAAAAGTAAGTGTTTGTTGTACGATCCTTGACACGGATATTTGTTGGCAAGACCGAAAATATAACCGACGAAATGCGTGTATGGGGTAGCCTTTTTTTAAGTTAACGGTTTTTCCGCCTATATCCGTCGTACGGATCACAATATCGGCACGGAAATGGATATTATCGTTTATAGAACGTTTCTCGTAGTATTTCGTTGATTATTCGTTTTATGTTCAAAATCGTATTCTGTCGCGAACCGTTTTACGTTTATTCGTTTATATAAATACTACGTGGGTTACTACATTTTTCAATCTATCGCGATTTTCAACGTTAGCGATATTTTTACAAACGGTAAAAGTACCGGCGTTTTCGTTATGATTTCGCGCGAAAATTTCGTATGTCAAATATTACTAGGTAAAACCTTCGGTCGAGTTATTCGTCAAGTACGAAACGATTATTTCGTTGAAAATAACCGCGGCGCGTATGGCCGTTGTCCTCTTCTAAAGGTTACCACAAATAATAACGATTTATTAAAGGGCCGACGTATTTTCTTGTTTTAGTTTCGAATTTATTTATTTGTTGACTTTTAACGCAACACGACTATTTTCCTATAGCTCAACTAGCCACGAATTATATAATATTTTATGAAACCGTTTTACCGTTTCTCGAAGTTAATTTGTTTAAGCCTGACGATATTACATACGTAGCAGTGTACATTTATAACATTTATACGATAGTAACCAAACCTCGAAAAATTAATTAAAAAATGAACGTTGAAATTGAAGTACTTTATCTTCGAATAAGCGGAAATAACAGTTTCGAAAATGTTGATGTTTGGTTTGTGGTGCGTGAGATTTCGTCCATAATTATATTCGAATAAACGATTCGTTAAACGAATACGCTAATTGTAAATTAGATTTTTTTCGTTCGCGTTCAAAACGTAATTTTAATTTACGCGCATTTTGTCTATTTAGTAATGTATGTAATACTACTAAATTTCTATTTTTTACACGTATAACTAGTTTACGAAATTCGTAAAATAATTGTTTACATAATCGCGGTTCGATTTCGATTTACAGTTTCGTATACTTACGTATACGCGCATACTATTAAAAAACCATTTCTGAAATCGTTAGTTTAAACGTATAGTTTTTAAGTATTTAACATTTTGTCTACAAAAATAAAAATACGAAAGATTCAGACGTTCAATGGATGAAAATCGTATACACAATTAACGGTATATTTTGCTATCCGAAATTTGTTGAAATCGAGTCAAACGCATTTTTAGTAAAACACATTAATTACGTACGATAATTACGTCGATATTAATAACGTACGTTTTCTTTACGTAATCGATACTTAAAAATCGTTTACTAAGTTATAAAAAATAGTTGGTCGGTTATTATTAATTTATTTATTATAAATACAGGCTAAACATTGGTTAAGAAATGATAATAATTCGTTAATTATTAACTCTAGCTATTTCTTCTTAAAAAGGGAATTGACGTTGGAAAAACGTTTTTTCCAAATAAATATTTTCGTCACGCGTCCATAAATTATAGCCAATGCCGCCGCACTATATAAGTAAACAGTATCGTATTATTAGGGACATAAGTGGCGGAGTACGAGAAATGCATATACACCGAACGCCAGAGCGGATGACTACGGAGAGCGTCAAAATCAATTCTCTATAATGTTTAACGATTACGGTTCGTATCTCTTTGAAATACAAAACTATCGTGTGTATTTATGAAGATGAAATGACGTAATGATATATAAAAAATATCTAATATCGTTAAAAAAAAACCAACGCGTTTAAAAATACTCGAAGTATTATTTTATCGTTTACGATTTGTACCGATCAAATCTGAAAAGTTAAGTAGTTAAAGGGAAACTTAAATTAAAATATATTCCCAACTCGTGCAATTCAGTTGCACCGAGCACGTGTATATTGGAAGAGCTTTGCTTTATAGTTTATTAAATTACGATTACCTAATTTAAACACCTGGAAACTTAAATTGTAATAATTATACTTGGATAAACAAACGTAACTCGTTATTTACTAATTTTTGTCGAAGCTCAATTGAATATATATATATATATATATATATATATAGGCGTGTCTACGAAAGGTGTTGAAATGTAACCTTGTGTATTTATACTTGTTTTTGAATACACGACGATGTACGTACATTTTCTTGGAGAGCAAAAAAGGCGTAAAAAATATGTCGTTATACTGGGAGGCTAATTTTGATAAGTACAATATTACGATTATTAAAAAGTGTGAACATATATCTCGTTTTTTCCGCGACGCCCGACGATGTTTACATTTAAGTGATAATTTTGTATATATATATATATATATTCTCGATAATATAATAACAAACATATATACGTGATATATATATATATATAGATTCACTTAAAGTGGGTAATATTATATTATATATTACGTAATAAATTGAAAACGAGTTTACTGCCGAATGTATATTATATATATATAAATAGAAAAATAAACGATACAAGACGTCCGTAGTACGTTATAGTCATATTTTCGTTTTTCATTTCAAATATTAAAAGCTATTACAAGACGCCTATACACACGAATGAATATTATGTTTTATCTACATGTGTATCTCTGTCGGGCCCGCGTATGTATATAAAAACACCTTTACGTCTGGGATCGGTCGTTGCTGCAGCTGCGTGTATATAAATATAAATATATATATATATATATATATATATATATATATTATATGTATACATTAC
>JAIPRN010003805.1:0-17475 GCA_025469175.1 Geopemphigus sp. TES_GeoC_2020 | reverse complement strand
TGCGATTCTCTTCTAAATCTCTTTAGCTAAAAACTTAAACGACAATGGCCAAAGGGACTTTAATCAATCTTAGATGTATTTATATAAATAAAACACCTTGTTACACCGTTATTGAATGGTGTCTTCAACTCACGTAACTCTCCTTGCTTATTTCACACCTATCTAATTTTTCGACTGTCCGTTATATTTTAAAAATCGACTCAGAATATTTCTTCACTCTCCAAGACTTTATTACTAAATGTACAAACGACAAATCGGCCAACTAAAATATTCATATTTTTCAGTTAAGGCCACACAGGGCCGCAATGTCAACGGAGACAAACTACCGCCTGTTTAGTTGGATATGTACAAAATTTAGTCATACCTAACTTTCGAAAAATTATATGGAAACGTTGGGAGCTGTGAATGTTTACACAAATTGCAAGCCTTCATGCATCCGTACTAAAGTTATGATCGGATGACTCGGCGTCTTTGCAATGGATGCGACATACCGCCGGTATCACCGTCACGGATTGCAAACCCTGCGCATATTCGTATTAACGAGTTGCCGATCCGCAAGTGTCAACAGGGGCCCCAACGTGCGACGTCATGTTGGGCTTGTGTTATACATTGAGCATTTATAGAGCAATTAAAAACGGTGGAAAACGTTTTTAATAATTTTATCGAATTCTAGGCTTACATGTAAAATGGTTTTAGTTTTGGCGAATACGATCGCTCTACCTGACGGCGTTATTGGTCCTTTAACAGGAGGCAATAAATTGAAAAAACCTTTGTCTACTCTGGAACCGGTCAACTTGACGGTATACTCGTGTCATTCATCGCCTGTCTTGCAGTCCTGTTAGTCGTTTTATGCGCAATACATTCGTGTAAGTATTGACATCAAGAAGTGGTATCTTCGGAGTATTTAGGGCAGTTCCGAGAGCACTGAAATTTCTGGAAGATATATTCGGCGACAAGATAGTTTGGCGTATGATAGGCGATCGATATATCGTAAGCATATTATTATCCAAGTACCTGAATTATCTAGCATCAAATGGTTCAAAACTTTTGTTTGATACTTGATATAGGTAATAAAAATATTGAGATAAGTCGATATCGGTCGGCGTCGCCGTACCGAGTTGTTTTATCTTCAGTTTACCGTCAACTTTAGTGTAGATGCATTGTGGTGTTTTTCAGCTGTCAAATGGTAAATCCAAAACCGTCTTTTTAATTAAATATAACTGATGGTGTTAAAGTAAATTGTTTAAATAAAAATAAAAAATAAAAAAAGGCATTATGTGTACGAATCGTTAAAATACAATTTAAAATGTTTCTTTATTTTAACAAAATATTCACACAAAAGGTGCTAAAACAACTTTTTCAATAATATTGTACATTATGAAATCCGTGTGATTTCGCGTTAAAAAATGCGTTGCAACATTCATTTTGTGAATATTCAAAATTACAAGAGACACAAATATATATTTTTCCAAACTGAAGTAGTCTTATTTTGGTAATTAAAATTCACCGACTTAATAAATTCTCAATCATATGTCGAACGTTAATTATTATGTAATACTGAGATCATCCGTTATACATTTTTTTAGTATTTTATTATTAAAACTTGAGAAGATGTCGTCGAATGATTGTCTAGTACCTTAAAATGTCCATATTCTTATCCAAGTTCCGACAATCTTGATTTTATATACAACTGACGTATATTAAGTTCGTTTAATCTACTTAACTCAATACCGAATTAAATATGTTTAAAACAAACTAAAAGAATAAATATAATAGAAGAATTTTTTTTTAGTTTTAGTTTATATTTAGTTTTATGAGTGTCCGTTAAAAATTTTAATCCTAATCAAATCTTTCCGTCTTTTCAGGGCTACATTGTTAAACTTACAATTATAAAATATTCTTATATTTCAGTTAAAGCAATGAGGGGCCGTCATGTCCATTGGGAAAAACTACCTCCAGTGTAGTTTAATATGTTCAAGGTTCGCATTTCATCGTCGTATATATTTAGAAAGGAATATTAGAAATCTATAAACATATTGTTGTTCAATTTATTAAACACGTTTTGTTATTAATGTAAGCGTCGGTATTTATTATATTATATGATACATTTACGAATGACCGTTACTGTGTTCAATATTACTAAATTTTGTGATTGCCCATTTACGTGGTTGTTGTGTCCATTCGTCCATCCTATCTGTTCGTTATCGCACTCGGCAGAATGGATATATTGAAAAATGTAAACTGTCGGAAACTTCAACAAACCAGATTATTAACCAGGTATTGAAATAAAAAACTTTCAATTTTAATAACCAAAAAAAAGAACGTAAACATCAAGATCAAAATATATAATTTGGATTTACTTTTATTGAAGAAAAAGGTTAACATCGTCCTAAGTGTGTAATATGTTTAGAAATATTGGCTACCGAAAGTATGAAATCCTCTAAACTAAAACGACATTTAGAAACCCAACATACACAATTTAGTTATAAAGATAAACAATTTTTTAAGACATGAAAATTCAAAAAAGGTTCAACCAGAAGTTTCATAAATTTTCTACAGTTTCACAGAAAGTTTTAGTTACATCGTTCAGGGTTTCATACTTAATAGCAAAACAAAAAAACCGCATTTAAATAGGCGAATCTCTTGTTTTGCCATTTGCTATAAAAATTGTAAAGACTATGCACGGTGAGGCATATACAAATAACTTACAATAATTTCCATTTTCTGATAAAACTGTATCACGTCGGATTTCGAACATATCTGATGATATATTAAAACAACTTTTAAATAGATTGCAAAGTAATTATTTCGCAATGCCACTGGCCACAAACCGTTATATAATGGCGTCTTCAACTCACGTCTCTAAGCTCATTCCATACCTATCCTCTTATTGTCATTCGAGGAAACACATTTTTGACTGTTCTTAATCAAAATAAAAAAATTTATCGTAATTCTGGCCGAATACAAAAGTCCATGTCTGTATCGTTAACAACGATTTAAAACACCAACAAATTCGTATCCGGTAATCGATTAACGCTTTCGTTAGTAAACGTTTTTTGAAACGCGTTCGAATTAATCCAGATCGATAACTTCGACTGCATAATCGAACATAAAGATTTTGGAGAAATGTCGTCCGAAGTTACGTGCCAACTAATAATTTTCACCGTCGAAGTGTGCGTTGCCATTATGACAGTGGGAACGATTCTATATACAAGTTGTGCTCTCTACGACAATTACCCGCGTAAGTACGACGCTCGCTATATATGACGACAAAGAAGTATATACAATTTTTTTTAATCGTTCTAAAAATGACAATACTTTATTAAATATTATTTATTTCTGCCGTACACTGTTTGCTCAAAATCGTTATTTTCTTAAGCAATGATAGTTCACCGCAACAATTCGGACATACACAACGCTCGTTTGGCCAATGTATCATCCTCGAACACAGGTATAACGCACGTAAAATATATACAATTTTCGTCGGCGTGCGCGTCCGTCGATATTATTCGATCAAACACAAATAAAGCAGTAATACGTATACTATATACACAAATACAGGATTGATCCACCACCACCATATCAAAACGATATCATGGTGGAAGCTTAAGAAATTATTGTGGAACCCAAACATGGAATTCGATAACAATTGGATAATTATGATATTTTACGCGGGAGTGTCATTCATGGCCTGTCTTGCAGCCTTGTTAATCATTTTATGCGCAATACATTTGTGTAAGTATTGACACCAAGGAGTTGTATCTGAGGGGGGCCTAGGGCAGGTCTGAGGACATCGGAATTTCTCGAAGATATATTCGGCGAAAAGATAGTTTGGGTATGGTAGGCGATTGATAGCATATTATTATCCAAGTTCCTTAATTATCTAATATCAAATCATTCAAATCGTTTTCAATAATAGAGTACATTATGAAATCCGTGCGATTTCACATTTAAAAAGCGTTTCAACTGTCATTTTCGTGAAAATTCAAAACTACAGTAGACACAAATATATTTATACCAGACTGAAGTCATTTTATTTAGTAACGAAAAATCACCAACTTCATAAATTCTCAATCATATCGAACGTTAACTATTTTGTAATACTCATACGGATAATCGGTTATACATTTTTTAAGTATTTTATTATTAAAACTTGAGAAGATGTCGTCGAATGATTTTCTAGTACTTTAAAACGTCTTAATTCTAATCCAAGTTCCGACAATCTTAATTTTATATACAACTGACATACATTAAGTTCGTTTACTTTACGTAACTCAATACCGAAATATGTGTACAAAATAAACTTAAAAAAAATTTTTAGAAGAATTTTTTTGTTTAGTTTTAGTTTTTATTTAGATTTTGAAATGTCTGTTAAAAGTTTAAAAACCTAATCAAAACTTTCTGTCTCTCCAACACTACATTATTAAACGTACAATTATAAAATATTCTTATATTTCAGATAAAGCCAGGAGGGGCCGCCATATCCATTGGGACAAACTACCTCCCGTGTAGTTAAATAAGTTTCATATTTAATCTTCGTTTATCTTTAGAAAGGAATATTAGGAATCTATAAACATATTGTTGTTCAATTTATTAAACACGTTTTGTTATTAATATACGCGTCTTTATTTATTATATAATATGGTACACTGACGAATGGCCGTAATTGTGTTCGATATTTCTAAATTTTGTGGTACGCCACTTACGTGGTTGTTGTGTCCATTCGTCCATCCTATCTGTTCATTATCGCTCTCAGCAGTATGGATATATTGAGAAATATAAACTGTCGAAAACTACAACGAACCAGCCTATCAACGAGTAATTGGAAGAAAAAACTTTCAATTTTGAAAACCAAAAAAAAGAACGTAAATATCAAGATCAGTATATACGATTTGGAATTACTTTTATTTAAGAAACAGGTAAGCATCGTTCTAAGTGTGTAATATGTTTAGAAATATTGGTTTCGGAAATTATGATATCCTCTAAACTTTAACGACATTTAGAAGCCAAACATCTGCAATTTAGTAATAAAGATTTTTAACAATTTTTATAACAATTTTTTAAAAGACATGAAAATTCATTAAAGGTTCAAAAAGATGTTTTTCATAAATTTTCAACAGTTTCACAGAAAGCTTTAGTTGTGTCGTTCAAGGTTTCTTACTTAATAAAGCAAAAACAAAAAAACCGCATTTGATTGGCGAATCTGTTGTCTTGCTAGCTGCTACAAAAATTGTAAAGACTATGCACGATGAGGCATATAGAAATAATTTATAATCAATTCCATTATCTGATAATACTGTATCATGTCGGATTTCGAACATATCCGATGATACATTAAAACAACTTTTAAATAGATTGAAAAGTAATTATTTTGCAATACAACTGAACGAATCTACAGATATTTGTAAATATCTTTTATAATAACTTTTCTCAACTTCTTGTATATTTCAGGTATATTTACAAAAAAAAAATTTTAAAAGACTTTTTATTTTGTCAAACTTTAAATGGCAGAACCACTGGTAGTGACATATTTACTCTTATCAATACCCTTATCATTTTTTGAAAATAATGAAATTTCGTGGTCAATGTGTAAGGTCATTTGTACAGATCGCCCAGCAACACTTACTGGATAAAAGAAAGGCTTTAGAGCTAAAGTTAACGAAATTATTATTTACTATTAACTAAATACTATTTACTCATTGTATGATTCATAGGGGAGCTTTAGCAGCTAAAAAACTTGAACTATTTGTCAATAAAGTACTAAGAGATGCTATTAGTGTAATTAACTTAATAAAATCAAAACCATTAAATTCTAGATTACTTACGATACTCTGTAATGAAATGGGATCTGATCGCGACTTCGATAACAATTCGCGTGTGTCGGCGTTTCGCGTATCGACTAGTGGTCTCGATTAATCACGTGAATAAAAATTTTGTCTTCACGTATATTTAATACACGTGAATTTACTATATGTGTTCACGTGTAACAGAATTATTCACGTATTCACGTATTCACAGATATTTGTTTGGGCGATAATAACGTGTAAGAGTATAAAACTATAAACTATAATCATTGGCGAACATTAGAATTTCCTAATTCCTATACATATTTCTTTCGCAGAAATTCTCTTTAATCAGTACCCATCATATTTATCAATAATTTTAATAGTTTTTCCGTGAACTCATCCACACGTAAAAACTAAATACCTAATATTGTATTGCGCAATATTATAAGTAGTGAGTACAATACACTATTGACTTTTGAGTGGGAATGCTGAAAATAATGGGTAAAAGAAGAAGTTGGGTATGGGAATATGCTAAATGACAAGGAGATGGAGCATTTTGTGAGTTATGTGAAGATGGAAATAACGAATATTCTTGTGTTGGTGAAACAACTGGGTCTTTAATTAGACATTTAAAAATAATGCATAACAATATTCAACCAGAGTCATTAACTTCCAAGAGGTATGTACACTAGAAAATAATAAATATACATGGGTCTATTTATAACTGTGAATTTATTTGTTTATTTATTTTGTATTAGAAAAGCAATACATAGTTACCATATTTTTATTTCTTGTTTACCAATATTATTATAATATTATAACTAATTAGTTATTATTTTTCACAAAAATTTGATTAAATTGATTTTGAGTAAAAATAATATTGTTTTCGTTGAAACTTGAAAAAAGTAAAAAAGAATAAGGTCGTTATATTCAATACAAGGTCGTTGTCTTCAATAAGTTGATTTACTACTGGTAGCATAAAATATTCAGTAATACTATTATTATTTGTTTAGTATTTTTAATTTTATGTTTTATTAAAAATTCTATAACAGTTAATTATACAGGGGAAGTTTAACACATTTTAAGTCTTTATATCACAGAATTACATTATAGTTCGTACTTACATTATCATGGATGCAGAGGTGGATTTACCATTAGGCACTGTAGGCATCTGAAGTACTGCCTTCAGGCATTCCGGGCCAGTGAGGGTATTGCCAATACCGTGGAAAAAAAAAGGCATTGTAGGCAGCTGCCTTGGACGGCGAAATTTTGGGAGGGGGCAAATTTTATAGTGTTTTAATAAACATCAAACGTATTAAAAAAACATTGGAAAATTAATTATTTTATATTTACGAAAAATAATTAATAATGTGCGTATTTTTTTATATTTTATATATTTTCCTAACAATAGTTATAGTTTTGTTTTATTATTGATGGTTTATAATTAATAAAAATTATCATTGTAGGTTTTTATTAAAATTCAGTGGACATTCATTGATATTTTTTCAAAGTAGGCTAAATAACTAAAGGCAAAAAAAATAGTCTAATAATTCAAATGGATGTCCACTACTATTGTCTATATATTTAATATTTAGAATAATTTACAAGACTGCGTATTCTATAGGTTAATTTCATCTAATTATTTCGAATCAACTTACTCTTTACAAGACACAGTTTCATTAACAAACAATGGATCGTCATCTTCAAGTACCAATGACAATGTTATACAACTAAGTCAACATAATGTAATACCAAGAAATCGTCGCCGTTTTTTGGCACCGGATAGTGATATAGCAAATCGTAAATGTAACCCTGCAAGAATAGAGTCAATTCATAAAGCATTAGCCAAGCTTATTTCCATGAATTAATTACCACTATCATTTTGTTCAAGCTCTGGTTTTCATCAATTTATGGGCGTTGTCAAACCAAATTATAAAATTATCAAAGGGGAAGCATTAAAAAAAGGTTACATTTTTTAAAATCAACTGTTGAAGAAAAAATACGAGATAATTTAAAAGCTGTCCAAAGTGTTGTATGCACAACAGATTGTTGATCTTCTTTAGCCCAACATTCGCATATAACCATAACTGCACATGCATTAAATAATGATTGATTTCCGATGTCATTTACTTTAACAACCGAAGAAATAGTTGAACGTCATACAGCTCTAAACATTGCTGAAAAATTAGAGGTTGTATTCTCCAACTGGGAAATTAAAGGTAAAGTTATGACTGTTATTACAAATAATGCTAAAAATGTAGTAAACGCTGTTCAATTACTTTCTAGTACAACAAACTATAACATTTCAGATGTGACGTGTGCAGCTCATACTTTACAACTTGTTATAAATAAAGCATTAAAAGACGATTCAATTTCCAAAATAATTAAACAATGCAGCAGTTTGGTATGTCATTTTAAGCATTCAAATTTAGCGAAACAATCTTAATTAAATAAACAAAAACAATTAGGTATGCCTGAACAGTCTCTATTGCAATGTTGTAAAACACGATGGAATTCAATCTACCTAATGCTCGAACGTATTTTTAAAAACAGGAGTGCAATTTCTGCTGTAATAATTGATCGATCTATAACTTCCATACACATAGCTCTAAATCAATTTAACTAAAATTTATTAATAAAACAAATCGATATTTCGATTAGTAAAATCGAGAACTCATACAATGTGCACATGTCTTGTATGTTCCATGGTGACTTTAATGCGAAGTTAAAGTCCTTCCGTCTGGTCAGAGATGCGAAATGTGGGTGCGGGTACGAATATGAAACGGTGGAACATGTTCTCTTTTATTGTGTTACACACAGCTTGGAAAGGATAAAATTAAAAGAAATACTATAAGTGAAGGGTGGCGATTGGCCATGCGAGATCAGAACCCTTTTAAGGTCGGAAAAGAATTTCAGTGCTTTTGCAAACTTTGCCAAAAGGCCCTTGAGGGCCAAGAAGGGTCTTGTATGAATATGACGATAAGACCTATAACAGTATATTTTTGGAAGTGAAGAACTTTATAATCCTTTTAGGAAGTGAAACATGGCTCACCACTAGCCGGCGTGGTGGCTAGAATAGCGGGAGGAGACTGCCGTCAAAAGCGGTCTCCGGGTTGACCCACCGATGTCAACTTATAACCTAGTCGGTACCACGGGTGTGGGGAGCCTCATTGCGAGCGGGGACGGCTTTGCCGGTCCCGTGGCCAATGCCCCACTATGGTTGAGAAACTTTCCCTCAGCTGAAACGTGGTGGTTGTGGGACAGGCGTTGGATGGTAGAAACATAAACTCACTCACCTGGTGGGGGACCGGGTACCAAACAATGTAAGTCGTCCTGGTCCAAAAATAGGGTACGGACCTTAATGGTTCGGTGCTTGTGGTCCATATGACGACCCATGGCCTCCGGGTCATATGCCACGGCGCATCTTGAGTAGTGCTAAGCGCTAAAAGGTGCGCCGGGGTAATGGGGTTCGCCCCTCCAAACTTGGGAAATACGTGATCCAGCTGGGTTAGCACCCAAATGTAGAGAATGTTTGATACCGTGTGGTACTACTTTTAATATTTTATAAATTGTCTTAGGAACGGAGAATATTTTCAAACGCTATCGTACGTATATCTGGTAAAGTGAAAAAAATTCCTGGTTTCAAAGATGCTCTCGATCAAATGAGGAAAATCCACCACGAATTCACGTCATATATTAACACGACACTCTTACGGAGAGATTTTTATTACGTATCCGTAATTTAATTATTAATAGAAAGAGTCTTACGCATGTCGAACTTAATGCGCGACTCACGCCGCAGCAGGAGAGCGATCTACAGACCGCTTTTCCTGAGTTTACCTTTGTCTTCAAGGGTTCTTCTGCTCATACGCATGCTTATGCATATTGTAGTCGTCTTTTGGAAATGAGACTTATGCTCTCGGAACATTGTTAGGATTCTGGACGAGGTCTTCCTAATAACTACCACGATCAGATATGTGATATTGGCGGAAATTTTGCACAACATGTAACACAGGCCCATTTCGGTATTCATTCTTGTGCGCCGATTATTGACCATCACGACCGTTCCCGCGACACTCGTCGCTTTCTCAATCTCGCTGCTATGGCACCCGTAGCTTAAACGCCTCAGCACCAGGCAATGTTGATGCCCGCCCTTGATCCAAATGATAAGACGGTTAATACAGCGAACCGCTTTACTGACGTAGCGCAGAAATGTGATCGTACTGTTCTGCGTGCCATTATGGTTCACTCTTCTTACGATATGTCCCTTAAACAGATTGCCGACACCATGACGCATAAGGGCACTTTTCTCTTGCTTGGTTCTTTCATTTACACTCCTGAAATTTTAACCAATAAGACTGATACTGGCCATATACCTGTACTTGATGCTCACTATGTTATCGACAAAAATAATGACCGTATTCGTTTTTCATTTGTCGGTGACGCGTCTTTTAACTATTCATATCGTCTTGACACGTATCTTGCCATAGGTTTGAGCAGTCTTCGAAAAACGCGAAGGTGGGGGTAGCAGCTGAAACGTCGCCCTCCACTGGACCAACGACGTCTGATGGAGCTTAGGGTGATTCAGACCACCCTTGAGCACGACAGATTTTCCCAGGACATGTTCTGGCAGTTTGTCCGGGAAAGCGACATCTCGGTCACACTCGTCAGCGAGTATTACGACGTCAACCGAGGCGGATGGCGTTGTAATTCGACCGAGCGTGCCACGATCGATGTGCTCCACCCGGGCATCTCCCTCGGTAAGCTGGAGGTGGGCAACCGGTTCGTGGCGGCGACCGTAGGAAGCGCCCTGTGCATCTACAGCTGCTATGCCCCGCCCAGCCTTCGTATGCCCGAATTCGAGCAGTTCCTGAAACACCTCCGGGTCAGTGTGATGGCCGCCTGGGCTACGGGGGGCGAGTTGATGGTCGCTGGCGACTTCAACGCGCACTCGGCGCCCTGGGGCGATCGGCGCACGGACACGAGGGGTAACCTGCTCTGCGCGTTCGCCGACACCCTGGGCTTGAACTTGGCCAACCGAGGAAGGACTACGACGTTCCACGGACGTGGGCACGGATCGATAGTCGACCTCACCTGGGTCTCCGACGCCGCAACCACGTGGCTCAGGGGATGGATCGTGCGCACGAACTTCGTGAACCTCGGTGATCACCATCACGTGTGTTACACGTACGGTTCCGAGCGTACCTCCGGTTCCAACGACGGCGCCGGGAGCATCGGTCGCGCGGTCGGTTCTCCGCGCCCACCGGGATGGATGACGTCCCGCATGGACGCCGACCTACTCGCGGCCACGCTGACGGCATGTGATTGGGCCAGAATAGTTCTGTAAACGGAAGCCCCGGGCTTCGGCGACGTCGCAGAGGGCAAGGCCAAAGCCAAGCTGCTCGTGACGCGAGCGACCGTGGTGTGCGATATAACGTTCCCTCCCAGGGTCTCGGATATCAGCGCCGCGTGAGCCGAGTGCGTTTGTCGAAGGAGAGTGGTCACTAGACTCCGTGGCCGTGCTGGCGGAAACGCCGAGGCACGCTCCACGGCGGAAAGTGACTTCCGTACGGCCCGACTGGACCTAAGGCGCCGCATTTGCGAAGTGCTGGACGGAGCTGGTCCGGAATGTCGACGACGATCCCTAGGGAAGCCCTACAGGATCGTTCTCCACAAGCTTCGCAGGCCTTCCGTGACGTCCATGATGGAATCGGACACCGTCCGAGACATCGCGGCCGTTTTGTTCCCGGTCCGTGCCCCGGAGCCGGACGGGGACCTCGGGGGATTGCCCGCACACGAAGTCGATGGCGGAGCGCACGTCGAGGTACCGGAATTCTCCGTGACTGAGGTTGACGCGGCCGTGCGTCGTTGCAAATCGCGTAACAGAACCCCCCGGACTTGACGGCATACCGAGCCGACTGTGGGGGGTGCTGCACGCGGCCAGACCGATAATACTAACGGGCGTTTTTAACGCCTGTCTGCGGAGCGAGACGTTTCCGAAATGGTGGAAAAGAGCACGACTCGTGCTGTTTAGTAAGCCGGGGAAACCTGAGGAGTCCCGTCCTCGTACAGACCTTAGTGCCTCCTCGACGACGTGGGCAAGATCTTGGAAGCACTGCTGGCTGCCCGGATCGAAGGCCACATGACCGGGGTCAGACACGGATTGTCAGACGTGCAGTTCGGGTTCCGCAAAGGCGGTCAACCGACGACGCGTTGAGCGCGGTCTGAGACAACACTTTCGTTACCGCCCGGCGTTTCAATGTTCGGCTTCGCCGACGATACGGTCGTGGAGGATGAGGACACTGTAGACGAAGTGCAGGTCCGCGCAAACACCGCACTCGCGGCGGTGGCCGGGTCGGGTGCATATGAGCTGAGGGCTTGCGGTCGAAAAGACCCAGGCCATAGTGTTCACGGCCCGTCGCAAGCCGGTGGATCTTCGTCTACAGCTGGAGGAGGAAACCGTCCGGTTAAGAACGAAGCTTCGGTACCTGGGCCTCGAGTTCGAGTCCAAGCGTTCGATGTTCGGGGCGCACCTCCGCACAGCGGGTTATGGGAGCCCTGACCGGCCTGATGCCGAATCTTGGCGGGCCGCGCGAGGCCAAAAGGCGCTTGCTCGTGAGCGTCGTGCAATCGACAGTATTGTATGGCGCACCGACGTGAGCGCCCTCTTTGGACTACGACGCGCGGGCCGCCACTACTTTGGCTTAAGTGCAGAAAAAGGCCGCCCTCCGTGTCGCGTGTGCGTACCGAATGTTGTCCTACGACGCCGTGACGGTTCTCACTCAAATTACGCCGTTCGATCTACTGGCAAAAGAGCGCCTTCGGGCGTTTGATGACAGAAAGGGGCAGTCGCCATCGGTGACTTCGGAGGAACTATCCTCTTTTGTCAAACAATTACGGAGCCGATGTATAATATAAACTTAAAGACATTATTATTTACGTGGATTACGGCATCAACACAAATATAGAAATAACAAAACACTTACGGTGACCACACGGTAAATGTATTTAAATTTAAAATATATTTATTTAAATATATAACCGCACGCCAACGACCAACTATAAAATAACGTGCGATTTTAATTGGATCGGATTAAAAACTCGGATTTGAACGGCAAGAAATTAGAAATGAATTTTTTGCAGTGTTGCCGTGGCGCGAATAAAAACACGCGAAATTAGGGAATTTAGCGTCGATAAAAGCACGACTTACGAAGTGAAAGATAATGCGGGATTATTAACGGTCATTATTCCACTGCGGAGCAGTCAACGAGGCTACAGACTTGTATGTTCATCATTGACCGCGTCGCAACTGAGAATTAATATACCGCCACTACGCGATTACGATAACGGATTACAGGAATATTATGGAAAGGGCGACGCGACATTTAAAATACTTGGCAACACAAACAATTATCAATAATAATTGTGACCAGACTCGGCGAATCAAATAAAAATGAATACGAAATAATGTCAATAATTGCACAATAATTTGTAATGAAGAATTTTAAATAAATAGAATTTCGTGGATTCGGTCATACGGTTACACTACTCTTTGACGTGAGAGTTTATTTATAACAGTTTAAAATTCTGCTAGCTATTAAACACAATGTTTAGAACGTTATTTTATTTTCAGTGTATTGGCAATTTAAAAGATATATAACATCACGTTATAGTGTATGTATGTATATATACACAGTATATTCAAAAAGTTCCGGGACTATTTTTTTTTAAGAAAAACAAATAAAGTTATGGTAGAAAAATTTATTTAGTTTTCAACATAGTCCCCTCCCCTATTTGTACAAATAATTGAACGCTCGTACAATCGCTGGAAAGCTCTGGAGAAGTCGTTTTCTAGAATGCTTTTTAATAACCTCGTCACATTTTGTTGAATGGACTCCACATCATCAAAACGCTCTCCTTTCAATGTGGTTTTTAATTTTGGAAATAATTATCATGTAACAGAAACCAATCGTTTGTGCGGTACAAATTCGGGCGTAAGCGCTTTATTCTTTTTAATAATCGATCAAGGACACTTTGGTAAAATACCGCATTAACTGTTTGTCCAGGAGGAACAAATTCGCTATAAATAATACCGCTGGAGTCGAAAAAAGCAATCAACATTGTTTTCACTTTTGATTTCGTCGCGCGAACTTTGACTGGCCGCCCTTCGTCCGAACCACGCCATTCCGTGGTTTGACGTTTTGTGGAGGGATCACATTGAAAACACCATGATTCATCACCAGTAATGATTTTGCTTAAAAAATGTTCATGACTATCCGCCCATTTAACAATATTTTGTGAAGCTTCCACACGTCGTTCTTTCTGGTCCACGGTCAGCGAATGAGGAACGAACTTTGCGCACTTTTTTTTTCCAAGAACTTCGCGTAAAATAGCGTGAATGCTTCCTTCACTAATATTCAGTTGTTCTGACAACATTTTTACAGTTAATCGCCAATTACCAGATAAAGCAACGCGCACAAGTTCCGCTTTTTCATCATTATTGGAAGTGGAAGGACGCCCTTCTCTTGAATCGTCTTCCAGTGACTCACGACTGTTTTTAAAACGCGAATACCACTCAAAAACCTTACTACGACTCAAACAACCATCGCCATATGCAATTTTCATCATTTGAAAAGTTTGAGTAGGAGTTTTCTGTAATTTGAAACAAAATTTAATCACGGCTCTTTGTTCCATTATAAAAATTGTTACACTGGTTCACGACACGTGTACGATAAAATCGGCACAGGTGATTACTGAAACAATTTATCGCTATCAGAGTTTTAGATTCATTATAGACGGTAATTACATTTTAGATTCCCGTTAAATGAATTCTGATAACATTAAATACTAAGTTTAAAAATAATCAGTCCCGGAACTTTTTGAATATACTGTGTATATAATAATCTAACATCTTATCTTCGATATTTACATGGTTATTAAATAGTTTTTTTAAATTGATTTCGTTCAACGTATTCCTTTTAAATCAAAAATAAGAAACACGTCCCTTATTGTTTTTCTTATTCGTGTTGATTTGTTTGGTTAACTTGACTAACGACTATTCGATAAATATTCGTAAATACGTATCTTTACATATATAAACGTCAATACTTAGATACGAAAACAAATTAATAAATAACGTTCAAAAATAATTTATCTACTGTGTTGTTTAACATTACAGCATACGTTTTTTATGCAAATTTATTTCGTGTCCATTCAATTCTACGTTTATATTACTTATTATACCTATAGTATAATTCAATAAGATATCGCAGTATACCCTCGCGTCCAACCACGTAGATTAGTGAACACATAGACACATATATAAACTCAACAAATAAATATGTGAAATCACAAAATTCCAATCTCTAAGTTTATTTAATATGCGTATGATCAAGCATATACAGTGAAATGGCGATAGGTACTCACAAAACTCTCCGCGTGTATTGTAATAATGTTATAAATAATACATAATTTTCGTGTTACGTAGGTGAAAATATTTATATCCGGTATTAGAATGTTAAAATAAACGCGAAACTTCGTTGTTTCGTCTTCTAATCGGAGTTGATATATAGTAGAATAATATAATTTTTAAAAGTATTCGTAAACATGAGCGTTGAAAGATTATATCCTTCCACACAACAAATACTACCTATTCGAAATTCGATTAGAAAATAATACTTTACTTCCTAATATGAGATTCCGAGAGTGAATGGACGAACATTTTGGTTTATGATTATGTGTTATTGTTTTGTATGTAAACACTTTCGTGTAGTGCTCGGATGATCTCGACGTATGTTACATTCCGATGGTAAATTATATCTAGTTGATAATTTATTAAGCGCATTTTACAATTTTCTCTATAGTTTTAAAACAACTCAAAAATTGCAAAAAAATACTATGATAAAATTATTGTCGACATATTCTTTATAGACATGAACATTATTTGTGCTTTTTAAGAGCTCAAAATGTAATATAATCTAAGACTTCTACAATATTTATCGTATACATTAATAATTATGATAACCACCTATAATAGCTACTCTGTATTTTAAAATCTGTCTCAATCAAACCGATAGCTACAGCACCGACGCGTTAGTTTTTTTCCTTTTTTGTTTTGTAAAAACGACTTATCGTTTTTGTCAATAACATTAGTTTTATAAACATTTTGAAAAAACTTAAATATTATTTATTCGAACGAAATTATTAGGTTCACGTAATACAATTTAATACAGAATAAAATTGATAGAAATAAAATTTTAAAAAACAACAAACCACGAAAACTGTGGGAATGTGGTCAGCTCAAGTGAAACCACTTGAGCGGATAACATAGACACAACACGCTGACACAAAATCTTTTATATGCAATATACAATCCGTCTTAAAATTTCAATTTCAAACAATAACATTAATAATAATAATTTTTATAAAAAGTTACACGATAAATAAAATTATTAAGTTGTGTAAACAATCACACCTATACATGTAATAAATAATACATTTTAAATATAGTTTTAAACCCCTTATGATAAGTAAAATATAAAAAAGTGACGCAAAAAAGTATTAACAATATAAATGTATTAATCATTGCAGAACATTTTCCTCAAATGACAATAGACATTTCCGGACAGTTCGTTCTATTTCCTCATTATCGCTCATATTATACCATCATCTCCATAGTGTACCTCCATTGACCAATTTCGTACTAAAACAACAGTTCCTTCATCCAATTTTAGCACCTTTCCACCGGTCTATTTTATTGCCACTTACAGTTAGTACAAGTACACACCTACTTATTGTATATAAGTACATAATTATGTAAAATTTCTCAAAAATTATATATCATAGACTTATATAGGGAGAAAGCAGGAAATACAATTGCCTTCTCTTTGAGATTTTCCGTTATAATTTTTAAGTATTTGAATAGAATAATTTCAAATTTCTAAAAATGATAATTATTAATCGTTACTCTAAACAATTCATTATATTATATATGTTAATTAATAAAGTATGTAGTAAATATTCAATAACATTGCAACCAATGTAGTATACATGTATTTCAAATGAGGGGAAGGTATATAAAACTAAAATAAAACTTTATCGTGAGAAATAAAAATGTCTGAAAGTTAGTATTTAAAATAGTGAAAGGTTTATAAATATTATAGAAAATTAGTAGTCGATAGACTCGAATAGAACTTTATCAAGACATACAGTAGATAGTATACAGTTATGTTTAAAAAAGCCTATAGTGGGATGTATCTCTAATCTTCTCCGCCAATGTGCGCTACTCATTAAAACTTATTTATATTTTAATGAAAATGTTATGTTAAAAATAATTGTCATATATTTGTTATGAATTAAAATTTGTAATTTCTCGCTTCAAATTTTTACATTATATATAGAAGAATAGACAAATAAACTATTTTTTAGATTATTCAGTTAAATTTAATTAAACGTTTTCTTTAAAATATAATAACAAAAAAAAAGATAAGTCTTACCAGCATTGTTTATATTTTGTATAGTAGTAGTTAAACAGTTAACAATTAATATTCTAAGTAATTCACATACTACTATTATATGATATTATCTATATTATTGTCAATATTTTAATTAATTTAAACATATTTATAAAAAGTTAACATATTTAGTATAAAATAAAAAGGAACACGATTAAAATTTATTTTTTAATTTA
>JAIPRN010003804.1:0-18834 GCA_025469175.1 Geopemphigus sp. TES_GeoC_2020 | reverse complement strand
ATTTTATAATAATCCAATATCGGTTTCTTTAAAGTAAAATAATTATTAATATGCGGGCAACGTGAGCATACTTAGACAAAATTGATTATATTGAAAGAAAAATTAAAAAAACATAATGTTAGCTTTTAAAGACCTTTAAGACATATTATAGTTTTCTTCACGATGTTTACGAGATTTTAATTTTGCGAAAGATTGTTAAAGTTGACGTTTGATTTCGTAAAAAAATACTTGATTAATTTTTTTATTAAACAATTTTTGGCGGCGCTCTTTAAATACTACTTAAAAGTGTTAGAATATACGACGTAATAATATTCGGACGTAGACGATTATCCGCGAGATATGTGTATTTGACTCGATTCAAAATGAGTAAAAATTAAAATGCTACCCGACGATACTCGATATTTATACAATGGTCCAGCCACGACGTTATTGGAATAGTATTCAAAACAACTGACTTCGTATCAACCTGAAACGAACCCGGGAAATTTGCGTGCTACCGTGAATATTGTTTGGTGTGTGCAGAGGGGAAAAAGGTTCGTCCGTTCGATCATTTGCATACACTGAATCGGCTGGGTAATAGAAACGTATTTCGAGTTCCGTGTGATTTTCGCCGTCCTTTAAAAGTTCGATTCGAGTGGTGTGTTTTACATAAAATAACGAAAAAAGTAAGAAACATAACCGACTTTCAATACACCGTGGAAAGTCGTTACAGTGACTTTGAAGAAACCAGGAAGTGAAAAGGGCGGTCTACCATTATTATTATTATTATAACTACTATTACTACAGCTACTACTACAACTACTACTACTACTACTGCTACTACTATGTGCTATTCCACGTTTCCGGTCACGCCCGTCGCAGGTGGTCGGGTAAGACGCCGAGAAACGATAAAAAAAAACAATAAATACGAAAGGTATAATATATGTAGTGCTGCTGTAGTAGCGGTTAGGTTACTATTGCAGCGGGCATGGTCCTTCAAATGCTTCAGTATACGGTGCATACATGAATCGCAGGTTCGATGTATATTCATTAAAAAGGTCTGGGCAACTTTTTTTTTGTATTTTTGAATATCTTGGAACAACAGTTTTAATAACGCTCGGTCGTTCGTAATGAATACGACGTAGTTTTCATAATGTTCGTAGCACAGGAATTTATCGATCTGCAAAATTCACAACGCCGTCTTGATGTAATTATCGAAATATTAAAATACGTTTAAGGCTGCAACCGACTTGGAATGTCTTTGACCCGTTTTCTGTAACGCCCAAATTAGGTACAGGATTAATTTGGGTAGTTTGCTACAGTTAGTTCCGGGTATAAAAAGTTCTAAGGAATAACTTGGTAATCCCTAGAAACGTTACGACCATTATTAATGTGGTTAAATTAACTATCTATATTTTTAATTTATATATATATATATATATATAGAGAGAGAGAGAGAGAGAGAGAGAGAGAGAGAGAGAGAGAGAGAGAGAGAGAGAGAGAGAGAGAAAGAACGGATGATGTATTAAACTTCTATTAATCCAATAGTTTAAATAGTTTTATTGAAATCGATAGGTACAAAAATATTGTAACCCTTGTTTTGCTGAAAGTCTAGGCAAACAGCTTGTACATTTAACTTATCGTTTAATGAGAACAAGGTGCACGCGATTGGGAGGGACAATTGCTAACTAGAACACAATTTTGGCTCATCAATCGCTGAGAACACGATAAAGATCACTCCCAAAATTACAGACACGTTTACTGTAATCGGATAATTAATTGCGTCAAACAACCGACTAGCGGATATGGTATATATGCACCGAATTTTCGACAAATATTTGTCGTGTTTTGAAATCAGCGACCAAATCGCTGAATGTGAAACTTTTTCAAACATTTGTAAAATAATTAACGAAACAAGAACGTATAGGAAAATAATGATTATATTAAGTTTCACGTGGAGACGGAGACACATTGAGACATATAGCGTATCAACAACAAATATTTCCATAAGTTTATTATTTAAAAACAGTGTAACATGCGTTCTATTTACGAATGAAATTTTATCGACAAAAATTAAGATACAGATGTATGTTGAATATTTATTTTTAACGTCAAACACTTCTGACGACCAATCAAGAAATAACATAATTATTTCATAAACAATATCGGTGTCTTGTTTGATTATCGTAATTCTTCTTCGCGATGATTCACGAGAACGTCATTACCGAATCGTTAAATGAAATTTTAAAAATAAATTCGTTGGCGTTCGATTGTTAAAACGTGTAGCGTATTATTTATTTATTAATTATTTAGCAGGACAATACGATTAGATTGGTTGATGTAATAAAACACGAGATAATAATATTTACATTAAATTATAAAAACGGGAAAAAATTAAAATTACTAAAATAACCAAATTACTGAACTATCAATTTACAATTGATATAAACAATAATTTGACTAAGAAATAAAAAAAATATCTTCGTCTGATTTATCTCGTATTCTTAAATATACGATTAAAAATAAAATACCTACGATTAAAAATAAAATTTTAACTCTTTACTTACTAATCGGCCTATTAAAAATATGCTTTAGAAAATATTTAAATTTCGTTAGGTGTATATATCCTTAACCTATACAGAGTATTAATCTAAATTATTTCTTACCCTAAGTACTAATTTATTTTTCTGAGTTTACGGGAAAAACCATTTGCTTCCCTATTTTATACAGACTTAGGACTATCCGTGCTTTATAAAATATTGCGACATAGGCGTTAATGTTTTATTTTCAAGTATTATAAATTTTGATTATTTTATATACGGATATAACTATAGTTTACTACTCAAAGAAAGAAACCAGAAACCGAATTAGTATATTATCATTAATAATTCCAAAACACGACAAATAGTATAAAAGTTTTCCCGAGGAGCTCACAAAGAAAATATTTGTTTTAGAGTGATTCGTGTGATATATTTATGTTTATATGGAAGTACTTGATTTTCATGTAATAGGAATGCTCAAATTTTAATAGTTCTTTAATAATGATTTTATTTAATACATTTCAATTGTCATAACGTTTTTCTTATGTATAACGAAATAAATAAAAAGAAATTTAAAAAAAAAAAAATTTATCCTAATAATTTTGGACATGACCAATTTTTGTGTACCTAAGGACAGAAAATTTTAATATATTCCTACATATGTATATAGATATGTATGGTGTTTTATCAATATTAAAAAAATATTTCCAAATCTTTACCTAGTTACAATTTTTATTTTACCCTTTCGATGTTTGAATTCCAAAAAAACTACAAATAAATCGTAATAAACAGATTTAGAATTGAATTTTGTAGATTCTAATATCATTTGAAAAGTATAGATTTAGAATATATAAAGGCTGTATTAGGTACGCATTAACATAAACTTTTGATACATTTCGATAAATTTTAACACCCATTAGTCATAATTAAGTACCACCGACTATCGGAATCGTTTTTTAAACCGACAATTTATGAATATTTTTCTACACGAAAAAAAACTAGAACTTTAAAACGTCCTTCTAATTAACCAATATAAACCGACAATTAGGTCATCCACAGATTGGTACCTTGTTTATAATACTTCTGTTTCATAACAAAAATTGAAAATAAAATAAACGTATATATATATACATATGTATATAATGTAATACGTTACTTTCGGGTCGTACAGATTCAATTTTTCAAAACTTATTCTGTTGGACAAAAAGCATGTGTTTTAAAAAAAACCTCGTTTTCTGCGAAATTTATCATACGTTATTTGCTCAAGGTTAGCAAGTTTACCTACTAAAGACAAGAGTTATTGCTCCATACATATATTGGGACAGTAGAAACTTAAGTAACGCCCACAATGAATTTAAAAATTGCATTTTCGAATACTTTTGGGTAGAAAATATTTCGACATCCATTCAAAAATCTCAGCTGCTGAACGTTAATGACATATTTGCAAGAATATATATATATACATTTATATAAATATCACGTACTCAAATGGCGTAGCAGTTAGTATGCTAACTTACATAGGTATCTAATTCATATACGTTATGTATAGGTGAAAACGTTTATTTAATGACGAATTGTCTATTCGTATTTCTTGATAATTTTGTCGAAAGAAAGCGATTAACAAATTAACTTAAACTGGACGCCTATATGTAGATATTTTTAATAACTAATTTATAGACTACCTTTCAAATTTTCACTTTTTTGTCCCAAAGTTCATTTATAATAACACAAATATTAACTAAAACAAAAATTTTTACTACTATTTTAAACAATTACTCATCCAATAGTGGGCATTTGTGCCCTTGATTTTCTGCACTCGGTTCGTTATCGATTTTGTTAACACGGAATTGTAAGCTTTTAAATTCCACATTAAACAGTTATGAATGTATTATTACGTAAAAAAGTGATGATTCTTCGAAATATTACGACGTATATCTTGAAAAGTTTCCCGTTATAATTTTATAACGAGAAATAAACGTTGTTAAATCTTGAAAATAATAATGATTATTATTATTTTGTCAACGTTTTTTATACTTATGCATATGTGTATATTAAATATGCAAGACGAGAAAACTTTCGATCAGAAGTTTATCGTCCGATACTTATGTAGTTATTCGCAACCTGAACAATCGTTCAATCCCACCTAATGATTTGTCATTTCCATTTTACCCTTAAAACTCTCCGTCATTACCGCTGTAATTTAGTAAAAACTTCAAGGCTCTTTGGACTTATAGTTCGAAATTGACGTACAAAATCTATCGCCTTAACAAGAGCTTTTTTTCTTCTAAAATTATTCTTAAATTATGATATAACGGGGGAGATACCAGTAGTATTATATTATAAATATTGATTTTATTTATTTTAATATTTTTGGTACGCAATAAGTGAAATAGAAACAATTACATCAATAGTTATGTCATCCGTTTAAATTTGGTCACATAAAGCGAAACAAAAAGTATGTAATTTATTTATTTAATCATATGATAAAGTCAGGCAATCAGGCAATAAGTAAATGTATTGTCTTAATCCCGTTTTTCTTTAAAATTAAATTAGATATGTACATATTAGATTATAGTGTAACGGCAATCTGTTCTAACACATTAGAATAAGTAATAAAGAACATATCACTTATGTGTATACACACACACAGACACACACATATATATATATATAGATACTATATCAATATATTAATATTTTATTTCTATGACTACATCGACAGACATTTATTTTTGAACTTTTCACTGTGTCCTGAATAAAATTATAAGAACATTAAAAGTCGATTAATTAGCTATTTGGGTAAGTTTTATGAGTGAAATACATTCGTATTTGGAGATTGAAAACATTTCGCAGTGTTAATATTTAATAATAACTATTTTTATACAATAAATTTAACGGTTTCAATAAAAATCCGTGTAATTAATTTGTTTTTCGATCTATATTTTAACATATTTAAGCGCGCACGCACACACACACACACACACACATTTATTCATCCAAAGTATTAGATATAGAAATATATTCAAGCGACAAGCAATAAAATGCGAAAGAAAAAAGATAAAATATTTGATTCGACCGTCAAACGTCAACACAAATTATATTTAAACAAGTGTCCGGGCTTTTGTTTTCAATTACTAAACCACGGTAATATTTGCGAACGAAAATATATCCACGTGTTAACGTTGAATTATCGATACTTCAATTTTATTCAATGACCAAAGTTAAATAAAACATGATATTTTATATATTGCTATTATATATTTTTTTCGGTTTTTATTTTAATGATGACTTTAGCGAAACATTTTATATTTGGCGAAAGACAAACGAGAACAAAAAGGATAATAATTACAATTATGCGGTATTTCTTATCTCTTTAAACCCAATTTTGAATTATTCATCTATACGTAAATCATTTATTTGAAATAACCTTAAGTTCAAAATATCGACATTTTTATTCGGTATTTATTTATTTATGTTAAAATGAAATCACGTCTTATTTGTTTCCAAATGGAAATAAATCGTCTTGAAGCGCGTAAACGTAATAAAATCGACCGTTTTTGATATTATATTAAATAAATTGCTCGCCAACGCGCCATTAATGTCAACTTGTTATATAATACGGAAGGATCATAACTTCGAGTAGATCGATAGATGAGATAATACGATTGAGATTGATATGATAATACGAACATAAACGACCATTAACCAATTTGCGTGAAATCGATTGTTTCAAATATTTTTATCTTTTTGATTTTTATTATTACCAAAAACATAAAACCAAATGAATTACGGTCATTTGTAATACAAAATTAATTTTCAAATTAAAAACGTCGTAGAATTAATCGAAATAATAAAGGCGACGGAATGATATAGAGCTGTTTTTTGAATCTAAAATCGAAAATTTCCATTTTCTTTTTCTCGAATGTACAATAGAGCATATTATTTGTTTTAAACTATTTTATATTATTCATATTGTGTACCTCACAAAGACATACACTTAACTTCATATCGCGTATTACAAACTGTTTTTAAAAATTGACTTTTAAAAACAATCGTATACAATTTCTAGTTGCGTTTGTCTTTATAAAAACGCCATCGTTATTGGCGACGAATTGCTATTGACTATTTCTACACGTAAATGCAAAATAATCGTCCACGATTGTAAAATGTAATAATATTTATATTTCCAAAATTCGTTGTTGTTTTCTCGAAGTGTGAACTAAAGACGTTACACTTTCCAAAGAATTTTAATAAATATTATCCTTTTTCTATAACTGTACAAAACGTTAACAGCTTTTCTCCATACCGTCATTTAATATGTAACTACTATTCGTCGTAATAAAAATTCGTTTTTCACGATAACGAATAAACAATAAGTTAGGTCATGTGTTCACGTGTGCAAAATTATATTTTCGTTTAACGTAATTCAAAACGTACGAGTACGGAATTTTTGTATATTGTTCTTCGTGATATTTATCGTTTTAATTTATAACTACGTACTTACGTATATAAATATTATGGCAATAAATAAAAAAAAAGCTTTTGATTAATAATTGTGCCTGTAAATATTGACGAATCGAGAAACTCGACTGGGTTCGTTAATTATAGGTCAGAGATACTCACTATTGTACGTTACTAGGTAAATAGTAATGTCGGGCGCGACGAGACGGCGGAGTTGAGGATATAAACGAATGCGTTTTGATTTGCATATTTAATGGCATTAACCACTTAACAGGTGTGGGTGGCGACTGTGAACAGACTTGTTGTGGACTAAATTATGTTCGTTATACTCCGTCGAAAAGAAACCTTTTAAAGAGAAACACGGACTATATAATATGTACCGGCACATTAAATTATATTGATCATTACAGACGGGGTTATTCTCCTACAAGAAAAGTCGATCAACGTTTATAAATAAAATCAAAGTTAAAAAGAAAAAACCAAGACGCGATTAATTTTTAGACGCATTTTATACGATTAAAAACGATTATTATTCTTAAAATGTTGTGTAGTAACAACGAAACGCCGCATTTTGATGTCTTTTTATTAACTACGACATACTATTACTATATAATTAGATATTTCTGTATAATACTCTATACGTAACCAATAACGAAATGAAGCTATACTTACACGTCGGCGTATGAAATTATACATCTACGTAAAGACCCAATTATAATAGTAAGGAAATCGGGATATTTAATGGTCTGTATTTCATTTAATTTGTGCCGTGATTGTCGACGTTTTTTTCCATTTCAATTCCAAGACTAATTCGATTTTTTTTTATACGTAGAAGTACGAGAAAGTAAAAATGAATTTATTGTCGATTTGGACGATGTACAACTCAAAAATTATATGTGCCCTACGTCGAAATTAAATTAAAAGTCGCTTTCCGGAAAGCAATCTTCAAATGTGCATGAAGGTATAAAGCCATTAAGCTTCGTCGTGCCATTTTTCGTCTAAACATTCGCCGTTTTTACAAACACTAGTCAAACACCGTTTTGAAATCTGTCCGTAACAGAATTGGATAAAAAGCATTCGTGACCGGACAATTTTACACTGTTTCACTCATTTCGGTTACCAATCTAAACCTCGTAGGAATCGATACTTCGAAATTGGCGCTGTTAATTTATTGAACACGGCTGAAATATGCAAAACCGCACAAGTATACGTAAGTGCTGATTAAAAGCAATACATATTTTTGGAGTAATCGCGTTCAAAAAAGTTGTCTCACACTTACGCTAGCGAATTTTTATATGTATATCTTCGTTTTAATTGTTGATTTTCTAAAGGCTAATTAATTTTACATACTTATTATTTACGGACAATTTCTCATTAGTACGTCCATAGCCCCCGTTCTTTAAAACATTAATTCCATCACTTTCGTTTTAAACTATTTCTCTTTAGTTTAATGTAATAACTTTAGTTGCTCGTTACAAAAAATATCGTATTAAGTTAATTAAAAATGTTAAAACCTCACGGTTTTTAATTGGATTTATTATTTTTTGACACTGTATAATCGAAATTTTATACGTGATTATATGCATATCAATATGCGATATAGATTATGTATTCGGTTTTCTACAGTTCAGCGTTCAAATGAAGCTTAATGTTATTTTTTCATGCGTAATATTTGCCAAAAATATTTAACCAAAAATTAAAAGGCGCATTGAATACGAACATTTCAGGTTTTGTGCACCAACCGTTGAAACGGTTGGACATTTGAAAAAAAGTTGATTGTAATTCCGGTTAACAGTTAAGATTTGGTAGTGGATTCGTTCAAGAGCGCACCAGTCGTTTAAGGTTGGATAGAGTTTATGAGTCCAGTAGATTATTAAAATATAATTATATTATGCCTTACGGTAACTTTAGACTATTCGTTAGCGCATCGAGGACTCGAATGACATCGCACACCTTTGAACAACTGTGCCACGGTGTGTCGGCGGCCGTCAATTGTTTAAATAGTAAATACTTATTAATTTCGCAAGGATAATTTGACCTACGTCGCAAACTTTCGGACTACCGTTGGACGATGTGACAACAGGCAAAAATTTGCCTAACTAGCAATTATTTAGTACTATTTGCAATTGTTTATAACATACTAATACTATTTCGCAAAGGTTCATAACACAGTACTTTATCATAAATAATTTTTTAGTAAATATCAACGTGGGTTTTATTTTTAATTTTACAGAGTTTATCGACGTTTTACGAGGAAACAATAAAACATGTGTCATTTTTTAATTTACCGGTTTAACTATAATTTTCGTTTACGTTACAAAACGACTTTGGTACATAATACAAAATAGAAACACTCACGTTTTATAAATCGAACGTAATTTTTGACATACGTACGACGTGCTTCTCGCTAGCGAATTATTTTTCTTCTACAGATTAAAGTAGAAGCTATATACACATTTTGTGGTAAAAACTACCGTTTCAAATTCCGTTATATGGGTATATCTCTTTAATGCCAAAGTCGGTTTAGAATTGAAAACTGTTATCTATATTACAACCCCACCGTATTGCATATTATTATTATTATTACAATCCTTTGAGAATTCCAAAAGTATTATGTAATTATTTTATTGCACAAGATCATTGAAACCTTATCGAACGAAATGAAATATACATTTGTAGTTAAGCACATTATCCGTTTTATATAGATTCAAATAAAAAAATTATATAACAAAATTTACATATTTTATGGATAACATCCAACGCTTATAAAATACAGTTTTACATAAGTGGACACTTGGTAAATTTAAGTTTTTTAAGCTTTTACAAATCGTTTATATCATTATTTAGGAATACAACATTCTGACAGATTTTCGAACACAATAATTAAAACTATAAGAAATATTATCAAACATTTAAAATTACAACCGACTCGTATTATTATTATTATTATTATTATTATTATTTTTACTACAATTTATTTAATTTTCTTTTGGACGCACAATTAGTATTCTATTATTGTACCATATATATTATATCACTGAGTTTGTGATAAAAATAAGAAACAAAACATTACTCCATAATTATTGCAAATTCGTAATTATTAAACAATTCGTACAATAATTTAAAAAGTGTACAAATATAAAACGATTAATGTTAGCAATTTTTTAGATGCTAATTGATAAAAAATTAATTTAAATTCAAAATAGTAATGCGTCTTATATCCATAAATTTTCGCTTACTTAGAACAGTAGGTCAATAATTATTGTATTTGATACGTATCGATGTTCGATTTATATGATTTTAAAATAATCTAAATACGAACGAAAACATTTCGACAGATGGAATAAATTCCGATAAATAATAAAATTTTAATTTTGTTAAACGCATCCGAATTTAATAAAATATATGGGTTGATGTATTCTCTTCGAATTTCGATCCAATTGCCACCACTTTTATGAAATTTACAAAGTACACGATCTATAAGATGAGTTTATCACATTTCCACTAGTAACTACCACAATGAGTAGTCAAACTCGTACTGAAACAAAAGTATTTAGATTGAAGTTGATGTAACAATCCGACATTTAGTGGCATTTTATTGCTGACGTTATTGTAAGTAAATTAAAAGTTTAGGTTCATTTTTTGCTGAACTCCAAAGTTTTAAAAGAAAACAAATAATATTATCCCCATAATATATACATTATTTAAGTTTTTAAAACGGCGTACGAAATTAATCTAAAAAACTATTTTTTACGTTTTATTGACGCTGTTAAGGAAAACATTATTTACACATTTGTGCGCATATTAAATGCCGTTAAAATAGACAACAAATAAAAAAAAATCGTATTTCCTCCCAAAAAATAAATCAATAAAGTATTAGATTAGGAGCATTCCATGCATTAAAAATTTGTTCGGTTAACGTATTTTAAAAATTATACAACGACAATGGTCAAATAAATGTCAATAGTTCATTGTTATATGTATTAGAGATTACAAACAATAAATAAATTTATTTTTAGGAGTTCAAAGTTAAATCGTTGCATATAATTACAATCAATGGGAAAAGCAATAATAAACAATTTAAAAAATAATTGATTGAGATAAGATAAGATTGATTGAATGTAATCGCTATTATTTTTAAACTTACTGGTCACCCATATTGTTAAATCAATATTGTGTTACAGAACCAACATTTTTATTAAACAAAGCAAAAAAAACTGCACTAACTAATTGCGTTACTATGTTTATAACGTAATGGCGTGGAGAATACGTAAAAAAAATTCGAAGGAATGAAATTTAAAAAAAGCTAAAAACAGATATGTTTTTTAGAAGAAATCATTGTTGTTTTACTAATCAGAAAATGAACGAAAATAGTTCGATATAACAAATTTTTTTCATCATCCGAAGACGACTTAATTAAAGCACCGTAACCAATTGGTCGGGAATCGCCAAATCTATTCCAATGCTCTATTTTGTTTTTGGTTACATTTTTACTTTACCGTACTTATTATAAGTGTCAAATAAAAATTCTTACGCATATCGAATATTAGACGTTTATATTATAATCGAAACGTAATATTTCTTTACATAAAAATCAAAATGTATGCATTTTATATCAATTTTTCGTTTTAAATTTTTTAAAATTATTTCATACCAAAAAAATAATGAGTCGCTTTCATATTTTTTCATTATAAAATTCTTTATTTATCGTCATCTTAAATCATATGAATAATAATTTAACAACTAAGATATCTTAATCAAAATATTATTACACACTAACAAACGTGTGTGTATTATATCTCTTTCTCTTTCTCAATATATATATATATATATATATATATAAGATCATATCTCCAAAATACCCTCTATGATCGTTTATTTTTATTACGAGTCCGGGTGGGCTTATGGTTGTACGTACTGTAGTATAAGTATGACTATATACATGTATAGTTTTTCACTTTTTTCGCAAATAGTAGGCACATATTTTTTTGCAACTTTATAATAGCTATTTTGGTCTTATACTTTTTATTTTCTCTCTCTCTCTCTCTCTCTCTCTCTCTCTCTGTCTCTCTCTCTTTCCTTCTTTATATATATATATATGCGTGTATGTTTGTGTGTTTTATATATATTCCAACGATATACACAACTCCTCTCCATCACACACGCGACAGTTTTAGCACACAGTTTGGCGATATTTCTTCGTTTTCTTTTTACAGTTAAATTTTAAAATCAATCTGCCTACGGTTCTATACTCCAAATAAAAACATAAAAAAAAACTAAAAATTACAAGCTAACGTCTTATATAACATATTAATTTTTTTCAATTTATTTCGTATTCTATTGTATAATTTACTATCATAAACATACGTTATTATTATTATATTATTATTGTTATTACAATATTTCATAGAGTAAACAAATGTTAAACAATGTTTCACAAAATAATTGAGACTGTGTTATGAAGAAAAGCGTGAATTTAGCTCCAGTAATTTGTTCGTAATTAATTAGATTGATAATGCGCAACATAGTTGATCAAATTTTTCACGACACACACATACACACACACATGTATTGACGACTTGAAACCATTAAATATGACGAAGTTTCGAACTGTTTTTTTGGCATTTTTTTTACAGATCGTGATCTATAAATTTACGTTAAGTTAATTTAATTTGTCAAAACGACTAATCTGTTATGTTTTTTTGTAGCTTAAACTCTGTTTTTCTTTTTAATCTTTGAATATTTTTTCGTAAACGAAGGAATTTTTCTTAAATATTTAGAATATTAATTAAATTACACCAATATGTCAATCAATCAAGCCAAATATTTCTATTTGCTGGTCGCAAGAATATATTCCAATTTTTCAGAGTCTAAATCTATATTTCTAAATGACACTTTAAGTTCAAATCGATCAATCTTTTTACATAAATTATATAATAAGACTTACACTTTTGGATTATTAACTGAAACTGAATATGTGTAGTAAAAATTATGATATTCAAATTTTACGGATTTTTAAATTTTTAAATTTTAACCCATTGTTGTTTTTAAAATAAATTATTTATTTGATACTAATTAATACAATTGTTATTGTTTTTGATATTATTTACGTAAATTATTTATTTATTTACTAGAATAAATTCTTATTTTCCTGCTAATATTATATTATTAAGTTAATGTCCGTATTTCGTTAGATAAATAATGAAGATAATGTATACATTTAATACATTCCCCTATTAGTGTTTTTTGTTGGTTTAAATAACCCTAATATTCATTTTGTCAGCTATGCCTTCAATATCTTTGTTTTTTTCTTTTTACTGCCTCATTTGACTCAAAATGTATTCGCTTTTACAAAATTTTTAATTTTTAATTTAGTCAAAAGTCAATAGGAGCAAGATTGCCAAATACCTCTTTCGAGGGAAGAGAGTACTGGAGTATATACTTGCGGCTTACAACTAAAAACTATTTCTTAAATTAGGCTCAATATTAATTATACCAGATACAATTTCTTCAACTATTTGAAACAAAATCAATCGTAATAAAGTTATCAAATAAAATGATAACTCTGTTCAACGAGTAATAAAAAAAATTTGTAAAAAGTTAGAATCTAGTCGACGACCATATACCACGATATTTTTAGCATTGCGTTTCGTTATACGACGAACAAAGTTTCAAAAATGTAGTTCCATTAATTTCTATCGTAGAGCTACTTTATTCTAAATTTTTTTAGGCGAACAAAATAATATAATAATTAATTACTATATACTATTACTTTAAAACAACATTTTAATAACACGGCACGTACAGTGTTTCTTTAATTGTTTTTAACTTCTTAACATATTATAACGAGCCATAATTTTTTTCAGATAAATACGAAAATCAGAAGAACGAAGTCAAACGGTATCTATCATAGAAATTTTAATTATAAATGATCCAAATATCATAAGAAATTCATTACATGTTTATACGTTATTTACAATATTGATTCATAAATCTAAAAAAGTTTCTTCGATATATAATATGTATAATATGTGGGTAATTTGATTTTTATTTTATAATCGATAAAGAAGGAATATTTAATTAGATTATATTTTTAAGTAGAAATATTACATTATCATGAAAAAACTATATTTTCTTAAGATGGTGAATTATAGAATTATATGGGTGGTATAAAATTGAGTGAATAATGGAGCTGAATTTAACATTTTCAAATATAGTTACCCATACTGAGTGAGAAATATTCAATGTTTAAACAGTCGAACATATTTATATATGAACGTTAAACTTCTGTTTTAGTAATTATTATAACTGATATCTAAATGAGTAGTAGCTGGAAATGAAAAACCGAATTCAATAAGAGAATTGACCTTATGTGAATTTCCCATTTCATTTCTAACGCTTGTTAATATTTCGCGATTTCTTATATTGTTATATTAATTTTCGTAGCAATATTCCTGCGAACATTATTTCATATGTACATATGTACATTTATACACATTTACACATAAATAAGAATCTGAATCGCGAAATGCGTTAATAATGCATGATTTTTGACGATAGCGTATAAAACTCCAAAATATATGTAAGCTATAAATTAATGAGATAAATTTTCAGTCTACATTGTAATATATTGTTCATACTCTTATATGCAATATTTACTTATTTAAGCGTCGAAAATAATTTAACGAAAAAATTGCAAAATATAATACAAATATTGTGTTTTTACACGGAAAGCCGTGATACTAAATGCATAGGCGTGAAAAAAGAAGTAGAGTGACCTGGCATACAATTGCCTAGTATTTATTCGATATATGTTATTTCTTATCATACATTTTATAAACTTATCCTCGTTGTATTCCTATTATAATTCTAATATTTAACTGGATTTTTCAACTGTAATTTGATTTCGCTAATAACGTTGACCGAAATTCCAAATAATTAATAAACGACAAATGTACCCTTACACCCCAATCATTTGGAAAATACGCCCAATTAATCGCGTATAATTTCATAGGTTAAATAAAGTAACAATTGATACATATAAATAAATGTTGCTTAAAAGACATTTTGAAATTCGTTTTATTCCTATTAAAGTTACGCAGAATTCAAAATTCAAATGTTACCTAAATGCAATTTAGTGTATTTAAATAATGTATACATTTGTAGTATTGATACTTTTTTATTAACAACTATTTGTTTCGATTTTCTTATAGAGAATTTAGGCAATTACCTAAAAAAGTAACCTATAATAAAACAGTATTGAAATATTTATAATTATAATGTTCATTTACGTGCCAGTGATTAAACAATAAATTAATCATTCCGTAAATTTTACCCAATTTCACTGCTCCTATATATTATATGTCGATTTATAAACGAAAAAATATTTTATTTGTTACCATGATATCCTATATATGTTTTACGATATCTATATGTTTTTATCTAATTGTACAAACCAAAATAAAGCGATACACAACGCGTTGAATTACGAATACATTACTACAATTATGCTAAATAAATATTATATAGTAAAAAATATAAGAATATTCGTCTATGGTAACAAGAAATCGAATAACCAATTGGTATTATCCATAATTAATCATAATTGGTAAATCAATACATCTTAAATTATGTGATACTAATACGATACGCGTTTTTTCAAATAAGATTTATTTTAATAAGACGTAGGTTAGTTTTAAATACAAACGAGTTGTTGTAAATTACGTTAGAGAAATATTGACTGTCAACTTAATCGGTATTTATTATATTATGAATAATTAGTTTTGTTTTAATTACTATTACATTTATCATCGATTGAAGTCGTAAAGACCATATTATAAAACGTACAAATCAAAACGTGTATGTGTGTGTATATGTATATATAATATTCATATAAATATTTCAATAGCTTAAACTTAAGGTTTTTGGTAATCTTATTTTAAAATTGAATTATTATTCTACAAACTACGTATTTTCTTTTGAGAAACTAAATCCCTAACATATAATTGAAATAACGGTATTATTATATTTTTTTTCTTAAAAAAAGTCTAATCACGTACGACCTTGAAGAATCCCATTCAAGCGCTTTTCTTAATTCATCCTAAATACGTAATTATTTACTATTATACAATTTTAAGTTATATAATACAATATACGTTTTATTAGTATTTTTCAAATTCCTTATAACCTTTCGAATGTTTAAAGTTTTTAAAATTGAAAAAACGAATTATCCGTTTTTTATTATAATAAATAGGAATAACCCTTGCAAATACGTTATCAAGAATATTTCTTTCAGTATTTAAATTATATAATATATCTACATTTTAATTTGCTATTTATATACTTGTATGTGTGTATATTCATATAATATAAATTTAGAAATTTACTAGTCATTTAAAAAGAACCATCTGTTCTTTGAAACTAATTTTTAGATTTTAGATCTTTACAATTACTATACAGTCACCATTTATTTCAAACGACTTCTTTCTAATTATATCTACTAAAAAATATATCATTATAATATACAGAAATAAAAACATCCGATTGAACATTAGTTGTAAAAGTAAGGAAATAAGTTAATTTTGAGACATACAATTATAAATAACGGGCAATGATATGGGCGTATAAAAAGAGAGAGATGAAACACAGAAATATGGGACTGTGTTCGTAAATTAAATTTAAAAATAACGATGTAAAATTACGTTCTCAAAATAATCCGAAAATAGTTCGTCGGCATTAATAAATGAATCACACTCTTATTGGAAACTTCCGAACGATTAAGAAGAAAATAATATATTGACGGAAATAATACTTTTTTAAAATATATTTGACGATAATGTGAAATTACTATTAGAAATAAAATACGTAGTCAAATAAAATCACGATCAAATCAAGTTTTTTCAAATGTTCAAATACAACACATAATTATAACGTTATTTTATAAATCATTTTATATTTTGAATTACAAATTCTAAGATCCAATACGATAGAATTGCAATCCATGTCACAATGGTAATAGTAAATAATCATACTATCTAAGCAAATGTTTAACTTTGAAACTACACAATGCATAACATTTTTATTTTTATATAAAAATATATATATATATATATCGTGTGTGTGTGTAAGATTGATTTGATTATTATTAATTTTCGTTAGAATGAAATACATATCACATATATAATTTTAAAAAATTTCAAAACCGAAATATTTAAATGTAACGTGCAAAAGTTTTGTTATTATCTTGACAAAAAACTGTATTATTATATTGGGTATTTACTGCATATCTAAAAAAAAAACGATGTACGTAAACAGATAAAAAAAAAATTTGAATTTAATGAAAACCATCTTCAACGAATATTGTGAAATACTAAAATTTGTCATAAATAAATAATACAACCACTGCTATCAGTTATAATTGTAAATAAATTAACGTTATTTAATTAAATTTATGGTTTATTAAATTTCTCTCGTAGGTATAAGATTATTTGGATACATACGTAGTTGTGAACATGTTATATTTAAATGAAACGGAATGGTGTCTTAACTAAAAATAAAACCGAAAAATAATTTTTACCAAATACGAATATCAACGATTTTTAGTTTGTAATTGTTCTCTTTATACAATTTGCAACTTTTTTTTATTAGCTTCCAGTAAATATTATATAAACTTAACAATTCTATATAAAATATACCATAGAATACATTATATAACAATAAAATAATAATAAAACCTATTTCTAATATAAGAAGTTTACTAAAACCTATAATTTTGAAATATGGCGAATAATAAATATTTGATATATTTAATCATGACGTTATATTGGCCTAAAGTGTAAGTATTTTTTAGAGCACGTGATATAAAACGAGATATTGTGTGGTTTTATATTCATTTTCAAAGGTCGGAGAACTAAATAATTTCACGTACACCAATATCCAATTCCTTTCACCGTAGATTCCGTAAATAATTTACACACAACCAATTGATTAGAATGACAAGTTTTATCTTTGTAAAGAATTATTTAAGTAACCATAATCACACTATATAATTATTCGATTTGTTTGAAACGAATACTTTTTATTGTTATTAACGTACGCCGTATATTTAATATTATATGTGTATGTATATATGTATATTCGATAGTAGTTATTTATCGTCCTATTCATCGACAACAAGCAGATCGAAAATTATGCGCGATATCGTTTAATTATATTTAATAATTAATTCATATTTTATAATAATCCAATATCGGTTTCTTTAAAGTAAAATAATTATTAATATGCGGGCAACGTGAGCATACTTAGACAAAATTGATTATATTGAAAGAAAAATTAAAAAAACATAATGTTAGCCTTTAAAAACCTTTAAGACATATTATAGTTATCTTCACGATGTTTACGAGATTTTAATTTTGCGAATGATTGTTAAAGTTGACGTTTGATTTCGTAAAAAAATACTTGATTAATTTTTTTATTAAACAATTTTTGGCGGCGCTCTTGAAATACTACTTAAAAGTGTTAATTTAGTTTAGTTTTAGTTTAGAATGTACGACGTAATAATATTCGGACGTAGACGATTATCCGCGAGATATGTGTATTTGACTCGATTCAAAATGAGTAAAAATTAAAACGCTACCCGACGATACTCGATATTTATACAATGGTCCAGCCACGACGTTGTTGGAATAGTATTCAAAACAACTGACGTCGTATCAACCTGAAACGAACCCGGGAAATTTGCGTGCTACCGTGAATATTGTTTGGTGTGTGCAGAGGGGAAAAAGGTTCGTCCGTTCGATCATTTGCATACACTGAATCGGTTGGGTAATAGAAACGTATTTCGAGTTCCGTGTGA
>JAIPRN010003803.1:0-18837 GCA_025469175.1 Geopemphigus sp. TES_GeoC_2020 | reverse complement strand
TTCGGCCGATACCGCGCGGAACAAAAAAAAAAAAAAAAAAAAAAAACCCGATAAGAACGGGCCGGTAAACAACGGGCAATATCTCCGTCGGTATTTATTTCAATCAATCACGCGTATATCGCGCCGGCTAATTAATTGTTTATCGGACGAGAAAAGAAATCGTTGTTGTTCCGTTTAATCTCGGCGATACGGCCGCGTGACGTGCGTCTGCTCTTCCGACCCTATTGTGTGTGTGTGTGTGTGTTAGTAAACAATACCGGGTCGTCGGTAACTCGGATTTCGTTCGACCTTTGGCGTACCGGGCACAAACGGGCGCGATTATTGCCGCGACCGCGAAACGAAATCCTCTCCGACAAACGTTTTTTTTTTCCTTTCGGTCACCATCGTATCGTACGCGGGGCGGTCCGGTGTCGGTTTAAAAATTCCGTTTAACCGGACCCGGTTCTCGGCTCTGGTTAGGTTATGGAATTGTTCGTTTACGAGTTTTTAACGTTCGACAGACCCCAAACTTGGGGGGGGGGTGGCGGCGACGACGACGGCAATCGCTTTTCGTATCGAAAATATCGTACGTACGCCCGCAGTTTATCCGTTACGAACGCGAACGAAATAACGATTACCGTACGTACACGGTAACTCCTTATACCGTACAAATGTCGGATAAGAGACGAAACGACGAATCATTGGAACGCCCCGCGTGCAAAACTGTCAAAAAGGAAAACCTTTCGCGAACCGTCCGCGCGGCGCCTTTCGCCAATTACACGGCGTGTTCTGTGATTTTCGTTCGCCAACCGCCCGAGCGTGTGTGTGTTTTTTTTTTCCGGTCGTTTTTCTCGCCTGTTGTTACCGTTCGTTCGTCAACAACCGTCGCCCATTTGGCCACGCTCGTTTCCACCGCGGCCGTCATTCCGGTTCAACAAACGACGATCCGTCGAGTGGGGCGGCCCGTCGCGCGAACTTTACGATGGTCCACCCGCCGTTTGTGGCCCCGGCGCGCACCGGACGATTGGTAAACAATAACGGAAATTCCGAAAAACGGGGCGCTTTTAAATCGCGCGCGCGCGACAAAATTCGAGACAGAATGGTACGGCGGTTTAGGGAGTACGGGGGTAGCGGCGTTTTCCGGCGCGAAACCGATTTGTTTACGCGTCGGTAAATGTAACGGAACGAGGCGACATTGTTCGACGACGAAAACCCAAATAAAAACGGCTAAAAATACGACCCGCCGTTATTATTCGCTAGCTATTGGCTAACGTTTGGCAACGCGATTTCGTTGTGTAAAACGAACCGTGTGGGTGGGTCAGGTTCATGGCCGCAACGGCGCGAAGAAGGAGAACAGGCGCGCGCGCGTGTACGTCGTTCGGGACGTGTTTTTTACAATAATAACGCGTAAACGCGTCGCGCCGGCGGATTGCGTAACGAACGGAACGCTCGTCCGCGCGAAATTTTTCGTCCATTTTGGGGCGACCGTTTTTTCGCGTTTTTCCCACCATAATGTCTCGGGCGTTCGAGTACGCCAACCAATCGAATTACATACGCGTACGTTTTCGAGTGTTCCGCCCTGTATACACACACACGCGGTTAAGTGTCACTAACGGGTGGTTAAAAATAATTCGGGAAAGGAAAAACGGGAAGGTAACGAATATAAACGTCGATAGTAATCGGATATATTCGCCCTAATCGCGTTTCTTAGGTTTCAATAGCCGGACTAAGCTGTAAATAATCGTATATTACGATTTCGATTGTTCCTTTTTTTTTTTGAATCCCGGATACAAAAGTTGGTCGGACGGAGAGTCCCGTCAAGTCCGGATCGACGAGACGCCGCCGTATTTACGGCCGTTGCGAAACTACGGGGGAACGTGGCGGCGTAAACAATTAGTCGAATATTCCGCGCGGCCGACCGTAGGAATTATAACGGCGCGACGGTTTCGGGGATGTTCCGGTTTAACGGGCGGATTATTAAATCCGAACGATTTAGAAAACTGCCGGCGTCGGATTTTCTCCACGAACGACACCGGACGCGTTGGATCGCTGCTCGAAAAATGAGAGCCGCCCGTGAACGGGTTCGCCCGAAAATGTCCCGGCGACGTTTACTCGTCGTTCTGTACTCGGACTACCGGACGAATAAATCGATTCGTTCGGGATTTTCGTAACGAGGAAATTCCCGAGCGTCGTCGGTTCGCCACGGTCGAAATGGCGATTACGATTGATTGACGCGCGTTATTCCCGGCCGTCCCACCCGTCGTCCCACGCTTTCGTATTTACGTTAGAAATTTCGAAATTCGTGATAACGTTGTCGCGATAACCGACGCCATTTTGCTCGGCCGACGGCGCGCGTTGTGTTTAAGCTTCGATAATATTCGTCCAATATGGGCACTTCGCGGCGGTTACACGCGCCGGTCGGCCAGTGATTTGCCAAACGGTTCGCCGTAACGTTTATGGCCGTCCCTTTATTCGCGTCGCGTACGACGCGCCTGAACGTGCGCGGGGCCTCGTCCATTTCGATATCGACTACTACAACAGAACAATAAACGCGATTCGTACGAGCCGGTGGAGGAAACGGCGGTTTGGTTTTTTTGTATACGCGAGGTGTGATCAAAAAGTTCCGGGACTGTTTTTGTATAAATTTATTTTTAATAGTTTATAATTACGAAACTGTTTCTCCTTCGAAATACTCTCCTTGGGTAGCAATACACTTCTCCCAGCGACGCTTCCACCGCAAAAAGCCTCTACAAAACTACGAAATCGCCAAACACGAGAAAGTCGATTTACTAAAACAACTGTCATTCCACTTTGAAACGTCTTGACGACTATCCGAAAAAACAGCTGTACTCGGAAGAACTTCCTTTACGCAGCGCTATTAACGGCCATTTTTCTCTGGCGCCCTGTTGGCACGTTATTCAAAAAGTCCCGGAACTTTTTGATCATACCTCGTATACAGGCGGCGGATTGCCGGGACGTACATGGACGGCGGACAATGTTCCGTCGCCTTTTCGTTCGGGTCGTTTCATCGCGAATTCTCGATCGCTGAACTAGGACCGCGTCGTATACATCTGTCTTCTACTTCGCCTCGGTTTCCCGGCTATTTGGGGTCGGCCACATTTGTCCTCAACCGCCACTTGATCACCCACGTCAGCCACACTAGCGGTCCTCCTCGTATCACACTCAATCACGTTCAACCACTTCTCTAGTTTGGCCTTCCTGTTTATATAAATTATCGGACTCGAGTGCCGAAACGAAACGACGTCACGTGTTTTGGGCGAAGTTAATCGGGTTACGTAACGAGTCGATCGTATCGGTCGTTATTATCGTTTTCCTAGTTAAATCGACGCGAAAAAACGTATTTTCGACGTATTAGTCACGATCGGATAAATGATCGATTAACGCGCCGCGCATAATGTCCCGTTTCGCCGTCGTCCGGACTATTCGAAAAACCGTCGCCGTTCGTGTCCTGTTAAAAAACGGCGATTTCGGCAAAGTGGCCCGGGCGGTTTTTTCATAAAACTGGTCGTTTCGAAAGAGGAAAAAAAGTCACGTCGCTTATCCGGCCTCCCGCGCTCGTCACGACCAGTGTTCGTCACGACGACGTTATTGTACCCACTGTCGGCGACGCGCCAACAGGAAAACGGTCCGGGGAACAATACGGAACGGGCCGTTAAATATATCGCGTTGCCCGGCGGAGATGTTATTACGTTTGTTCGTTTTTTCGTGCGCGAAAAAACTGGTTTCGAAAATTGCGACTTGTTTGCGCACAACACGCGCCCGGCACGTGAACAGGAATTCGCGTACGCGAAATAACGTACCGAAAACAATTCTCTATATAATTACAATATTACGTGGCCGCGCCGCGTTCGAAAATACGCATACACACGTGGCAAAAGGTCAATCGCCACGAATTCCGAACCGGTCTTCGCGCCCGAACGTACACGCACGGTACGTAATCACGGCCGATTTAACCGGCGATATTATTATTATTATTATTATGTACGCGGTCTATTGTAACCGGAAAATTCGTCCGGCTTACTCGGGGGATGGGAAAGGAGACCGGTTCGGTGTTTTTCAAAAACGTACGCTCCGGCGAAATCGGAAAAACGCGGTTTTTCCACCCCGTTTTATATATGTCGGGCGCGTTGTCCGTTTACAGCTAGAGGGGTTACCGACCGTAACCGTTTCGCGTCGCCAAACCGCGGTTGTGACCTACGCCGTTCAGCCACTTCAGTCCGTTCGCGCCGTCGAACGGTTTCGTTCGAACCGTTTGGTATTGCGATTTGATAACGCCGGTTCGTTCGAACTCCGTTTGACGTAAGTTTATCGACGGTTTAACGGTCGCGGATTAAGTCGGTTATTTGAAACCACGTGTTTGGACAACAAACGCGTTGTGTCGCTGTAGAACTCGACCGCCGTCGCATATTCAGACACAACCGCGCGACGGCGGTCAGCGATACCACTTGTGGGCCATCGAACGAGGGGTTCGTGACATCGCCTCTACATATCGTTTACGTAAACTACCGGCCGAGGAAACGAGAAACCGGGACGCGTCGGTTCGGCAAACGCGCGTACGAACGTGCCGGGCAATCGGAAGACCGGGACCGCGACGGTGTGCCCCGGACGGTGTCCCCTAACTACGGGCGATGGCCGACGACGGTCCGTAGACCGGCGCGCGGAACAATTCCGAGAGGCTGACGCGTTTAACGGTATTCGCCGACCGCGACGTCGTTCAGCGGGGCCGGCGTTTCGGGCGAGCGCGTGGCTGGAAATCGCCGGGAAACCGAACGGTGCGCCGATACGCGGCAATTGGAAATGAAAAACGATTTACGCGGTAACGCGACGCGCACCGAACGCTATAAACAAATAAACCAATAAAACGGCGTTCGAGTTCAAAGAGGAACGAACACAATAAAAGCGACGCGTCGCCGTTAATAATAAAACGCGTAATAGGGGCCGATAACGGTTTTATTTTATTGTCGTCGTCGTCGTCGTCGCGCGGGGCGGAATCGCTTATTAGTAGCGCCGCGATATTATTAAACGCTTAACCGTACACGTTATCGGTTTTTCACGTTTCGTCATCGTTGCCGCGCGCACCCGCCACCGTTACTCGATATCGTTCGTCAAACGCGTCACGCCGTGTTGTTTTTTTTTTTTTTTTTTAGATCGTTGTAAAAATCGTACCCGCGCCACTCGTACTTACGCGCACGGTGGTCGGCCTCGGGCGTCCAGTTTGTCGCGTATTTTTGCGACGGTGGTCGGCCACTCGCGGACCCCCGACAATTTCGCCTCGAATTTCGATCGGACAATTTCCCCCCCTGGGGGGGCGTCCTTTACGAAAACAATTCGCCAATGGCCCGCGAAAACGTTAAATGTTCGATAAAAAACGTTATATATTTATCGCCAACGTATTAACGGACCAAACGAAGTCGCTAAACGTTTAGCCGAATACTCGGCTGCTAATCTTATACGATCTAATTCCTCGGTCTCGTTTCGTTCCCTCCCCTTCGCCTTTGGTCTTCCTACCGGGCAATTTCGCCTCCGGTAATCTCGATCAAATATCTCCCAAGGAGTTCGGAATAAAGCGCGCTGGTGGTTCGATAACCGAAATCTATCTAGACGCCCGGCCGTCGGTGTTAATCGTTCACGGCCGCGCACCCCACGCATACAAACTCGGTCACAACCGTTCTCCGTTTTGTTCTTGATGGTTCGCTACCTACCCCAACATTCAATTGTCCGTCGTCCGTCCGGCGCTTATCCTCGATCGATTTACTAAAAGTCTCGAAAACATCTCCACCCTATCCTTGTTCCTAGGTCCGAACTTAGTTACACGTCCGGCCGTTTCGTTTGGACGTCGGTTTCGTCACGCGGTTGTTTCGTTTCCGTCCGTTTTAGTCTTATTTTACGCGTAATTTCGTATAACGTCGTAAACGTCGGGCTAAATATAGACGGTTTCCGAAAGCTAACGGAATATTTGAAAAATGATAAAATCGTGGCCGCGCCACTCGTATTTACCAACGTCGTTCAAAACGGTTTCGAACGTCCAGTTTTTCGCGTATTTCCACCGGTCGGCCGGTGTGTGTGTGGTGCACTCGCTCGCGTCGTCCCTGACACAATGCCCGCCACGATCGCGGTCACGGCGGGAGGATGAGGAGATTCCCAGTTCGACGAAACGTCGCCGACGGTCCAATAGTGTGGCGCGCCCGCTGGATAGTGCTTAAGGGAGGGGGTAAGGTATTAAAGAAAAAAAATTTGCCCTTTTTTTTGTTTAAAAAATGAATGCCTAATATCTCGAAAATATTGTGTCGACATTTCAAGTCGATTGGAGCAAAATTGACAATGTTACGAGTATTTTTATACCTGTCGACGCAAGTTCAAACGTGCTTATTACTGTATTTTGCGTCAATGTAGAGTATAAAATTTAGTGTAGCGGTAAATATTCCATCGAGAAGACGTGCACGCGGACATCGATACAACGATAGCCATATCCTTTATGGACCTGGCATTGATGATTCGGTGTAAGGTAAGCCGATACAATTCGCTTACGAACGGTTTTCTTTTGAGGTTTGAAATTTTAAAGCGTTTTCCTCACGACTAATGTTTTCAAAGTCGGTGCCCCTCATAATTTTAATACTACAGCGCCGATTCTTTCGAAATTTCGAACACTATTTCTGTATACAATTGACGAGGTGACGGTGAAGAGGTTTTTTCCAAATTCGTTGACGATTTTTATTTTACGATGACAAATTAGCCGATTTTTTTTTTTTGAAAAAAATCGCGTTTTGCCGTTTTAAGCGTTTCGAAATAATGAAAAATTTTAATCACGAAAAACCCTCCCAGCGCTACCTGGCGAAAACTATAATCTAACGAATGAACTTTGATTTCAGACGACCGAGCAAGGGGGGGAGGCACGGTAATTCTACTTCTAGCCGAGATACGTCCGAATAATTGCTGCCGTTGCCGTATTTTTTAATATTTTTTCGTGAAAATCGTACACGATATTCTTCGTACCACTTTAACGTACCGTCGGATATAGTTGGAATATTTTTACCGTGTCGTCGCGAAATATTAGCAAAAACGTACATTTTTCTGTACGAATTAACCTTCCCGCCCCCGAAAAACAAATTACCCGCGTCCGTTACGGCCGGCAAATGTACGACAACGCGCTCGTCGTTACCACCGCTGTACGGTATTTACGATCGCCGGACAAACGTCCCCCGGACAACGAACCGCGAACAATTTACGCGCGTCGCTCCGTGCGCGCGTTATACGATCGGCACTTAAAAACGTACGGCCGATATAGTACGGTTTAATACTTAAGTACCTGCGCGCGCGCGCGTCGCCGATTACGAAATCGTCGATAAAAAAAAAAACTATCCGCGTCGTATTACGTAGGCGCGCGAAACGAACACAAACAAAACACGCTAATAAGAACCCCGCGATAATAACATTCCGATATACTATGTACCGACGATAATCGGTAACGTGCTAATCGGTACGATTGTGCCGTTCGTGAAATCGCTCGATCGTTTCCGTCGAACGGTCCCGTTCGTACGTAGTTGCCGAAAGCGAATTCTTCCACACCAAACCCTCGTTCGTAATACAGGTTCGTTTAACGTTGGTCGCCCGGATCGTACGTATCCGGGTGCGGGCGCCGCGTTATCGTGACCTCGGGACGTTTCAAGCGTTTCACAGCGCACCGAGCGCCGGCCGCTATTATACACGTTCAAACGGACGCGCGCGCTCGTCGTCCCCAGAGTTCCGCTTTCACTCCCGCCAACGTGTGTGTTTACTTACGATACACAAGCGCCGGCGCGGTCACGAAATTACGGTAACGCGCGTGTGCAATCGATACCGTTTTCGCATTAAGAACGCGCCAGTTACGTAGTCACGCCGGAGTACACGTCGGTGGGACGGAGGTCCGATTTTCGACCGGGGCGTCCCTGTTTTGGGAAGAAAACGCGCTAGTTTATACCGATATACGTTCCCACCCTACCGGCGGATTGACTTCGCGTCGAGTTTTCCGTTTCTAACCCAACCGCCGTCGCCGATTCGTATGTTTACACGCGCATTGTCCAACCGGTTCGGCGCACGGGCGTTTCCGAATTTCCCTTCGGTACGTACTAAATACGGCGACGAGAAATACGCCGGACCGACGACGCCGAAATAACGGACACCGGGACGATCCGTCGAAAGTACCGCGCGCTTCGGCGTTGTCGTTTTCGTTCCGGTCGGCCGACTCGCGCCGTCCCGAAACGTCGTGCGAGGTGAAGCGAAAATCGGAAAAAACGAGGCCAAAGACGCGCGTCGGCCAATCGTACGTATTTATTTTTAATTCGTCGCGATACCGGGCTGGGGGGGGAAAGGAATCTCAATCGATAGTCGCCGACTAAGTGGGCCGTTTCGGATAAATCCGTCGTTTCGCCGAAACCAAAATCCGACGCGAAATAACGTGCCGAGCGGTCGGCCACCGGAGACCCTATTTTTTTTTTTTACTACGCCACGCCTAACCGGTACTTTTACGCGCACGGCCGGGAAAAATTCCGAAATACCGTTTCGTATTTCGGGTACCATTAATAACGCGGCGCGTTTAATACGACCTGTCCCGCCCAGTAGATAATCACGTTACGTACGTCTTTAGGCGGCATACAAATTCGTGTAGAGTTTTTACGTTACACGCGTACGCCGTAATTGACGCGGTCGTCACGGTGATAAATACTCCGAGATATACGACGTTTAGTTGGAAATAACCGGAACTCCGAAACTCGGCGGTAAAAACGAAAACGAATCACCGCGATCGTCAGTTCAGTAAATAAATACGAAACGGGCGGGGGACCGTTCGTCGTCGGCCTATAGTGTACGGGCGGTGGGGAGTGGAGGCGATACGCCGTCCTAGCGGACTATCTGGCCGAGGCCGAACTTGGAAAACGGCGTTTTATTAATCGATTAATCGTCGGGAACGTTATTCGTTAATATCGTATTCGACGATAAATAATAATAAATAATCGCCCGTAATTTATCGAATAATTTCGAACCGAAAATCGTTTTTTTTTTTTTCGTTTCTCACCGACGATTGGCCGCTAGCAGCTGGCACGGCCGTTGTTCGGTTCGAAGCGTCTCGCGAATTCGGGTCCGGTAGGTTTATTTCGGGAACGTACACGACTGGGGAGCTTTTGCCGGGAACGGTTTTCCGAACGCGAGCGAACGGACGTGTACCGGAACATTGTCGCCGAGATGAGTTCGCCAGCGAACGGACGATAAATCGGTCGGAGGAATCACAGCCGGCCGGTGACGTCGGACCCCGGCGAACGTACGTTCGAAAACGGTCCCCCTCCCCGGGTAACACGTTCATTTCGTGCGGCCAAGCGGTAAAAACGTTTTTTTTTCGGCCCCGTTAGCCCGACGTCGACTACGTCCACGAGCGAGAGAGGACCGTCGCGAACGACCGGGCCGTGCCGGTTGGTCAATGTCAACGCGGCGACCGTCGGCCACCGGTGTCCGTTGCGTAACGGCAACGCCGCAGCCACGGTCGCTCTTGTTTAGTACTGGCGACCGACTGCAGATGCTGCCGTCCTCGAGACACGTAACGAATATTACGCCGTACATTGTCGCGCAATGTCACGTTCACGCTACGGATAGTGGCACGCACGCGCGTCACCGCCGGCCGCTGAACCAGACCTAACCTCGGTCACGGTTACATAAGCTGCTCCGTACGGTGCCTCTATAATACGTACGTTTATAAATCGTTCGCGTAATAACGCGAATTCTACACGCCCGCGGTTAATCCGACGGTATTAACGTCGCCGCGTTACGCAACGTCGTCGTTTAAACGGCGCGGTGTATTAATCGCGCGATAACGCCGTGTCGAATACCGGCCGAGTGAAACGTCGGACGTCCCGACGGCGGCCCAACGGACGTGTACGAGTGAAATAGCTTACGCGTTTTTCCTTGTCACGGACACGGGCGACGGTCGCCAGCTCTCGACTTACCAACGGCGGAACCGGAAAAACGACACCGTCGACGGCGCTCTCTCGGGCCGTCGCACGTTCCGCGCCTTTCGATAATCACCGCCGATCGATTCCGGACGCGTAAACACGACCGAATGTAACCGTCGCCCCCCGTACGGTTCGTATTTACGAAAACCGCGGGCGTCAGAGCCGACGACGTTGATACGGTCGCGTACCGCCCGGCGAGCTTGTTTCCGGCCGAAACCATTGACACGGCTGATTCGCTCGGACGGGACCCGGGGAATTAGGGGGGCGGCGGTGACGGCGAATTTACGACCGGGCGGCTAAACGGTTCGTACGCTCGGCGTACTTTTCGTAGCGTCCAATCGAGTCGGTGCGTGTTTGGGCGCAAATCGGCTATCATTAATCGCCGCCGGACAATTAGCGACCGAATCGTATTACGGGCGATTTTCACGATCGTTCCGGCGATTATACGTGGCGTCCATAACAGCCGGCGTGACTCATCGCCCGATTAACGATAACACACACACACGCGCGCGGGCGCGAAAGCGTGCCGAAGGTATTCGAACGGCTCCGCCGCGTCGCCTTTGCGATTAATAATTTATCCGGCCGCGTCCGTCGAATTATTTTAATCGAACGTATCCTGTCCAAAGTACGAATTTTACCGCGATGGGGGGGGAGGGACGAAAATAAAAAAACCGTTCTCGGATACCCCGCGGCTACGTAAACACGTTCGGTGCCGGCCGTTATCGGCCGATTTTTGCCCCGCCGCCGGATAAAGAAAAGGTCGTCGTTATTATCGGCGTAATAATACGTTTCGAGGTTCGTTATCGTTCGGAAAATGTACGTATCGTCGGCCCGTTCGGAAATACACGACGATCGTACTAATAATAATAATAATCATCGAGCGCGTTTACCGGTCGAATATCCCGTAGTGTTACGTCATTACCGCCCGAAACTGGCGTCGCGAGATATTTCGTCGATTGAACACGCCGGTTGCGCGCGCCTACAGTGTGGACCGGACGTGACTATGCCGGGGACAGCGGCCGTTCGAACCGGCCGAAACGAACGTCGGCCACTGGTAAACGTCCCGGTCGCGATTTATTTACTTACCGCGGTAACGACCGTGCACTCGGCGTACGTCCGGATCGGGTCGACGGACGCGGGTAAACTAAGGGCACCGGACGGTTCGTTTAGGCGCCAAAGCTGTACACACGCCGGTCGCTACGGTTTAGGCCGTCGGTAGTTGTGGATCGCGCGAACGGGAACGTCGGCCGACAATCGTCCAAACCAGTTTGGCCGTTCCTGCGTCGGCCGTTGAGGCGATTCGGCGAGGGGGCGCGAAAACACTAGCGGAGGACCGTCGTTATTAAACGTGGAAAACGCGTAAAAAAAAAACGATTTCGGAAAATCGACCGGGCCGCCGAAAATTTCGTTCCCCCCCCCGGTGGGGGAGATACGTTCGCGAAACGCCGTTGACGAAAAAATTCGAAAATTACGTACGCTGTCGGTTAGTTTTATTCGTCGTTGGTCGCCGTTCGACGGCCGTATTTGTTTTCCGGTCGGCCCCCGCCCGTTTCCCGCGAGACCGAAACGGCCCGCCAAACTGTGCGGTGTGTCGCTGGGGCGTGGTAAACGTATTCGACGAGAATCGTTTTTCTAAACCGGACAATACGTAAAACACAAACGACGGAAATTTTCGAAATAACTTTACTCCCCCCCACCAACACACACTTCATACATACACACACACACACACACACACACACACACCGACAAACATTCCGGAAAATATTACTTCGTTTTATAGCGTGCATGGGCGCGGGGTGCGCGTTTCATGTTTCCTGCGCATTTTTACGGTCACGCGCGACGGATACCCGCGCCCGTTTCAATTATTTCGAAATATACGCGACGTACTGATAACGCGTATTAACGTTGACGTACGGACGTTCGATCGTTAGTAATTCGTAATTTCGTTCGGAATTTCAGCGCGCTACGGCCGTCGGAATTCGGGGCGATTATAACGATATTACGGGCGTTCAATAAAAACGTAATTACGTGCCGGGTATTTAATCGTACCGGGCGGCGATTAGGTGGCGCGAATTCGTCATACTCTACGTTCGTCCCGATCGCGAATAGGACCGAACGAAATGCGTTTTTAACGAAACGTATCGTTATTGTAAACGGCCCCGTTCGGAAACCGAAAAGTCCTCGGTACCGGACGTCGGCCGATTTACCCGTAACCCGCCGGTTAAATAGATTACAATAAACTCGTACGTTAGACGAACTTGATAACCAAAACCGTTAAATAGACGAAAACTTGGCGCGGCGCGTTTACTACAAATTTTTTTGGACATACTCGTGCTACGTTACAACATGGACGTCGTGCGCTCGATGTTCTTTTTAAAACTGTAAACGGCGCTCACACTATGAAATATTAACGAAATAATTGTACGTCCGAAATAACCGGAGTTGTATCTATTCGTTTTCGTACCGTCACCCACCCTGTATATACACAATACAAACGGTTTATAACGAACTTCCCGGGCCCCGTCAAGTTCCGTACGTTTTAAGCGGTATATGTCGAACGTTTTTTTATACCGAGCGCCGAAAACGAACGTGTAAACAAACCGGATTTAGAGGAAATCTACGAACTTCCGTTATTATTGTTGCTTTATAACCGGCCGTACAGCGCTCGTTTAATCGTTCGTCTCAATATTTCGAAATTCGCGCGCAATGATCGCGAACGTTTCCTCTATGGGAAAACGTCCGACGAAACGTAGCGGTAATATTAAGGGCACCGAGTAAAGCCGGGAAAATGAACGGTAATGTTTTTACGGTGAGTCGTTGTGCCGGTGGAGTGTTTTTCGGCGGTTGTCCTACAATCGGTGACGATACCGAGAGAGTTTCCGCTTTTACATTATCCTCGTCGTGCGATCGTAGAAACGTGAGGGGGAGGGGGGCGTTTGTGTTTCGTCGGGTGGGTTTTTCCGGGTCGTACGAGTATTTTTTTCGGATTACGCGCCAATACGGCGACGAATAGAGCGCAACTATTCTGCGGCGCGTCTGTTGAGAAAGAGTGATAGAGCGAGTAGAAATAATTACGAAAACGTATTACCTATCGCGTTATCGTACTGTTTACTCGACGTTTTCGGCACGTCGCGCTGATATTCCGGCCGTACGAAAAAGTCACATCCGCGCCGTGTTCACTACATACACGGCGACGGCCATTTGGCGGCCCTTAATAACCGATTTGTGCGTTATACGCGATTTTTCCAACGACATTTCTAACGCTCGGTACGTAATAACCGGCGACCGTTTTATAAACGATTTGTGTGCGCGTAACGTTTTACGCGCGGCCTAGCGCGTCTCATATAAAATACCGAAAAACGATAATCACCGAGTAACCGGGTAAAAACGAATACGGTCACCGTTCCGATAAATAAAATTTCGAAACGGGAAACGGAGTCGCGGAATTGTGAATAAGGACCGAACGACATATCCGGGCGTCTCGTCGTTCTATCCCGTCGGATTCGTATGGAACGGTAATTGGCGGCAAAACGAACTTGTCCGGTTCTCGCGCGGACCGTGCACGATAAACGACGTTTAGCCGGTACGCTTCCCAAATGGAAAAACACCTCGACGCCCTTTAGTGTCCATTTGCCGTACGTGTTCCGAACGCGTTTCCGTCGGCGAACACGTGCCCAAGGCGACACGCGAGTGTCGAAAATGTATTTCTCAAAGCGTTTAGCGGTCGACTAATTTCGCTCGCTCTAACGAACACACATATACGTTTATTAGCGTACCGTCGGTAAGTAGGCGAAATTCGCGACCCGATTTACTAACGAAAACGGGCGATTACGTCAAGCGTTTCGGTCGAACGTGTTCGCGCGTTCGTCAATGTGGTAAAGCGTTACGTGTTTACGAAATTCGTTCACGGGCGAACGTACGAAAATCGAAGGGTACCCGGGAAACGCGTCGTGGAAAAAACGGTCGATCGGTTTCGTAACGGAAACGAAAAAAGAAAAGAAATGGTAACAGTAAAGAAACATTCCTAACCTAAACGGAAACGAGCGAAAAAGACCAACAACGTCCGTTCGGTGTGTGCGGTCGTTGTTTCGCTGAAACGTTAACGTTATGTTCGTAACGCGAGTGGTCACCCTCGGACACCGACCATCCGTCGTCCGCCTGCCGCCCGAGTTCGGCGCGTTCCCGGACACATTTCGCGTCGGCCAGTCGTCGTCGAGCGCGACGCGTTTGAAAATGGTACGAGCGCCGTCGGACGTACTTAGGCAAACGGCGCCGCCGAACAAACGTCCGGGCTACGACCGTTTTTTCACTCGTCCGATATTTTCCCGAAATCCCACTCGAAATCCTCGAAATCCCACTCGACGAACGTATTCCTTCCTAGATCCTTCATTATCCGATTCGACCGGTCGCGCGTCGGCCATTCACTATTACCGGCCCATAAACTTGGCCTCACTGTTTCTCCTTTCTGTCCCCTCCGTCCGAATGGACATCCATTCGTCACCTACCTCGCGTCCATTTCGTTTGTCCATGCCTATCCACCGAACGCGTCGTCCTCCTCGATTATCTCGAACCCCTTAATCTTCTCCCTTCCATTCTTAGCCCTAACTCTGGGTCAGCCGCTAGTGCTATCATTTATTTCCGAATCCCCCGGGCTTCGACGTACACATTTTTGTAATCCGTCATCTGTTTTCGTTTTCGTGCTTTCTCGTTCGTTTCGTCTATTATTTCATTTGATCGTTAAACCCAATTAGACGTGTCTAGAAATTTTAAAATATAAACGAGAAAAAAGCCGACAGTATCCGTCAATTTGCCGCCGCGCGTTTCGACAACGTATTTGATTGTTTAACTGGACGTCGTCGATCGGCCGCGAGTACGTAATTCGAAAACCGTAACATTTTCGCGGCGTTTTCGTGTCCCGCGTGTAAACGTCCCCCCCCCATCTGGCCACCCATTTCGGGATAAACGCCACCGATTTTAGGGACTGGGAAACGTTGTGTGGCGTGTCGTCACCGGCGCGCGTTACGTCACATTACGCGGGGACGGGAGAAATGATAAAATTGTTCGGGAAAACGCGAAACGACGGTTGTGGCGGTCGACCGGAAATCCGGGCCGCGGCTAGGCGCGAAACGTCCGCCATTATATGGTAAACGCGAAACGTTCGGAACGTACGTTAATCGATTAATGTACGCGAAATAAGAATAACGTGGCGTTTCGCGAGACGACTTGTTAATCGATAACTGATCGCTACGCGCTTTTCCACAGCTCCTGGCGGTCGGCGATTAACGGTTTTTTCGGAATTAAAAAATACGATTACTTTCGTCCGTCAACTAACCGACGCCGATCGATTGGCTTTATTCTCGATACGGCGATACCGGGCGTGTTCGATGCCCGGGTCGCGATTATTCCGAAAGAACGTTAAATGGCGGTATACCGTTGTATACCGAAATGAAGATAATTACCGGTACTTTGGTATAAAATTGTCCTTAACTCGCTGACAGCGACCGGTCCGCGTCCCTCCGTCGCGAACAGTTTCGTTGCCGTCACTCAGGTCCTCTTACGGTCGTTTCTACCGTCCCGGACGAACCGAGTGAACCGGTACGATACCATTGGTCTACGTTCGTGGACGCCGCGAACATACGGACGGTGCCGACCGTGTTGGGCGCGTGGTCGCGACGTACTTTGTATGATCGGTTAAAATTCAATGCCCCTACCCTACCTAACCGTTTAAAAAAAAAAATTGAAACGACAATCGTTTCCAAGTTTCTCTCGCCACTAGAACGATCGCTGTCGGTGACGGTTGCCCGGGACGGCCGTCTTCGACGTTCGAACGTTTTCGAAACGTCGGCGCCGTACGACCGTGCGACGGACTTAACAAAACGTTACCGCCAAAGTCTCCGTAGCACATTCACGGGTGTTTGAGCCGAAATTCGGTACACGTTCCACAGTAGACGTCGCGGTTTCGCACAAAACGCGTACCGTCGAAGACTACTGGTCCGTGACGTCAATGTTCGTACCAAATTAAACGAAACGATAACGATAATATTTCCCGTCTGACGGTTTTTTTTTTATAATTTTAAAATCCGCGAAAACGTATCGTACGGGAGGACGCTACCGCCGTAATTGTACGCACGGTGGGTCCGAGAATTTAGCCGACGCGATTTTCGGACGAAAAACGCGCCCGTTTAACCGTCGGCCGAGTTCTCGGCGTCGTAAAGCGTTCGCAAGTGTTTACCAACGCCGACTCGCGGTGCCTACGGCGGATCACGCGTTCTCGCCCGTCCGTCCAAGCAACCGTAATTTACGGTGTCGGTACGCCAACGATTACGGACGGCGTACGGTTCGGGCACGTCTCGTTCGGGATACGCGAAAACGTTAACGACGGACGAAAATCGTAAAATAGCCGACGCGGTTATCGCGCGTCCTCCCGCGCTTTTCCGTCGCCCGGACCGGTCCCTGTCGTTGCCCGGCGTACGTTTCACTCGGCGGTCGTTCCACCGTCAACTTGGGTCAGCCCGTTCTCGCCCGAGAGACGACCGTCCGGGGCCTTTGTGGTCGGCTCAAAACGGCAAACACGTTACGTTGTCCGACGGTAATTTACCTAGCCAGTACTCGGGACATCCGCTCCGTATTAGACGTATGGGCGCCCGTGGCGCGAACATTAATTAAAGGAAACCTAACCTGTAGGGCCTTTTTTTTAATACGGCGGCACATTCACTGGCCCGGAACGCCTGTAGGCAGTACTTCGGACCAGTGAGTCGTTTATCGAAAACGTTTTACAAAGTTTAACGATCGTCCTTAAGAGTAGGCGAGCAACGCGAGTTATTCCCACGTTGTTTTACCTCGCCACCCCCCACCACGGTCATCGAATCAAATTCACAATAGTCCTTAAGAACTATCACTTCTTAAAAACTATCACGTGAATGGGGCGCGATGACAGGACAATACCATGCCACGGGGCAACCATTTACATCTTCCGCGCGAATGAAAAATAAAAAAGAATACAAAATAATCTTTCCTTCCTCGATTTTGGGGCCTAGCCGCTACCTTCGCCTGCGGCCAAACCTGTAGGGCCTTGAAAAAACGTGAAATTTTTTTTTCGTAAAACGAAAGTACCGCGTCTCGACAACACGTAAATGTTCGTACAAAATGCCGAAGTGCTTTCGAAACTAGAGCCTAACTCGTCTTCGGTCGGCGCCCGCGTGTCACCCCGCCGGTGTATATTCGGACGCTCGACGGTACTTCTTGAACACGAAATTTTCCGAGCGGGCGACGCGATAAAATTCAAAATAGGTTTGTGAACACGCGGACGGGCGGATTTAGCGGTAAGTCGACGAAACCGTACGGTTGATTGTCTTTCGAAACTTTGAACACGCGCTTTTCTCCAAACGGCATTTTCAATATAGGCCCGACAGATTGTACGAAAACCGCTAAACCGATCTACTTCAAATTTCGCATATTGTCTCTACACATTCGCCTTCCGAATCAATCGAAATGTTTACGACAATCGTAAACAAAAAGCGCTTTTTCTACCCTCGAAATTCGAGGAAAATTACGCGACAAAAATTTTTTTTTCAAACTCGCGCCGTTTTTCCGATTTCGTATTTTTGCCGATATTTACGTATTGTTCGCTTAAAACGATTTCGCCGTCCGTCTCAGATCGACACAACGGGAGCTACGCGCCGCGACCAATCGACAACACACGTCGCTACGTGTTCGCGGCGCGACAGATTTGACATTTTCCGACGAAAGAAATCACGTGCGTACAAAAAACGAATACCGAATTAGTTTTCGTTCTTGAAAATTGCCGCTTTTCTAGCCATCTAAACGTGTTGCCCGTCCCCGCCGCTAAAATTAGCCCGAACTGCTAGTACGAGCGCGCGGTTCGCGCACACGCGTTTTCGAACCGACTGCCGGATGAGACCGATTTCGACCGACGGGACCGCGACAAAGGCGTGGACCCGACGTATCCATGGTCACCGCGCGTGTTAACCGGTACCGGGTCGTTTTTCGTTTCGCGGCGTTTCCCGTAATCGTTGCGGACGTTCCGGCGGTGCTTTACGGACGATTTCGACGACGACATTATCCCGCACGAGTCGACCCACGGCAACATGGAGTGGACAATTAAAAGGTGAAACGACGCGCCCCGCGCAACGTCGGCCGCGTCGGCGTTTGGCGTTGGCCCGTTAGTGCCGAACGCACTTGACGGTTGCGCTTTCGATGATTCGGCCTCGGGGTAGTATTGTACAGAGCGCGAACGTTCCGTCGTAGGTAAGGAAAAAAACGGACGCTAAACTCGGACCATTTATACGAAAAACGTAAAAACAAACGCCGACTTCTGACGCGTTTCGAAAATCTTTCGGTTTTTTGTCCATGCACGACGCGTAAAACGAGCGCGCCCGGTGTTTCCGTTACCCGGCACGATTGCCGACGGAACGTTCGATTTCGACGTAAATTTTTCGCGAAAAATCTCGAAACGCCGTCAATTTCGGCACCGTAAATCGTCCCGCGACTCGCTAATACGATCGCGGTACTTAACGATTACGCCGGGCCAAAAAAAAACCCGAAAACGTTCGCCGGCCGTTACCGCGTAGATTGTAAACACGTAATCACGATTGCACTGAGCGGGAATTTCGGGCGAAACGGAATATACCGGCGACGAAATCGTCAGTGGCGATTTATATCGACAAACGTACCGGTGTAACGGCCAAAAAAGGCGTTTCGGAAATCGCGTCGCGGCCGCGGTGGTCCATCGTTGGCCCGCCGTTCCGTTCGTTTTACGTTCCTTTTGAAATTTTCGCCCGAAAAACGCGCCGCTTATCGTTAACTGTCGCGGACACAGCGAGGCGATCGGTCCCAC
>JAIPRN010003802.1:0-18839 GCA_025469175.1 Geopemphigus sp. TES_GeoC_2020 | reverse complement strand
GCCCGGCCCCGGATTTCGGTACGCGGTTCGACGGTAAACCCGTACGATACCGAGTACTATTCGCGAATTAGAGACGTCGAGTATCGCCGGGCGAAAGGGCCGCGGTACGAGGAAAGGACGTGACGCTATTATCGGACGGGCGTGGACGAAAAACGGTTATTGTCGTGCCGTCCCACTAAGGTTGTATGGACGACACGAACTACAAACAAACGCGTCAACGAAAACGAAACCTCGTCGAAACGTAACTCACTTTTTCCTCGTGCACGATGGCCATGTACCGTCTGTGCTGCTCCGGCGTGACGTCGAACGCTTTTTGCGCGTACACGTACAGCTGGTCCCGATGCGCGCTCATTTCCGTGTCGGCGCCGACTTTGTACTTAATCGTGTACAGGACGTCCATGTACAAATGTTCCATCTGAAAAAACGACGGCGCGAATGACAATTTGATTTTTTCAACCGATATTCGGACGGCCGGTGACGAACATTAATGTCCCGAAACCGTTTTGGGCATTTCGGCGATTGTCTCGTGTCCAGTGGCGGCCACACCGACCGACGGTATCGCGAAAAATCCCCACGGATTTAGAAGCGCGAGAACCGGCGCGATATTCCGTGTCTCGCATTTCGGGTCGCTCTACGTACCGGAGTCCCGGGACGCGAACCGGTTGTTGGCGTTAAAATCGCCAAACGTTGTCGTACGAAAAATGGAAAATCGCGGACGCGGCCAATTTTCGCGGAACGTTTCGACGTAAATCGAACAAATTACCATACTCTATTCTAAATAAGTCTGGAAAAATCGCGCGTGCAGGTCCGCTGTGACTGGCTACGGATTCGGCACTCGCCATGATCGGCCGTGTGTATAGAGTGTTAAAATAATAATGGCTCAAGCAGCTGCGGAATAAATAATATGTTATCGCCCGCTTTCGTTTCTATTCTATTGTTTTATACCGTTGACCAAATACAGTCAGGCTGTGTACAACCGGATCGTCGACAACAGCGCTCGCCACCAGTAGATCACACGTGACATACCTGCGCGAACCCGGACGCGTTTTCGCCGTACATTTTTCCGGACTTATTTTGAATACGGTATAGAAACGCTCGAGATTTTCCCGACAATTTGTGGCCCGTAACGTTGCGAATTCGAACGGTTTCCCGGGGCGAACACCGACGCCGATATTGGTTCGTACATAGTAAATGGGCGCCGGGCGTTTGGTTTACGACGTTACGGTATTCCGAACACACGGGACGGACGCGGCGGAATTATTTAACAAAAAAAAAAATACCGACCGTCGGCGGCGCTTTTAATCGCGTCGAATAGCGAAAACACGTCCGGCGATAATCGTCGAAAATATTTCCAGACGAATCGTGACGCGAATAACGTACCGTCTCTCGATAATAAACGCGGACGAAGTAACGATCGATCGCGTCCGCGGAGTGGAGCCCGCGTATTTTCGCGAAAACGCGAATCGGAAAGCGTTCGGCGGCGATCGAACCACCGCCGTTCCATAGTGTCGGGCCGACGTAACGACAACGCTACACAGCAGCGCGCACGAAGGAACGCCGGCGGCGGACGGTTTTCGAAGGGAAAAACGATTTTGTCGACCCCGGTGACGAGCGCGGAGGTTTTGATCGTTTTTCGAGTGTTTTCGTAATACTCGCGAACACGGCGCCCGCGGAAAGCGCTCGTGTTAAATAATGTACGCGCGCGCCGAATAATACGCCCGTGGACGTTTATATGGCGATCGTTTCTACGCGTCGTCCCGGACGCGAATTGTTCGAAAAAGCTAAATTGACAAGTAGTATAGTTCTATACGCCTGCGACCGAAACATAACGACCTGCAGTTACGTTCGCGCCCCTCCGTTTCGCAGATCGCCCCGAAGAATTAACTTTTTCACGATTTTTATTCGTCGCCGACTCGTGTCCGAACGTTCCGCGCAAATTCGAATCTAAGTGTAGACGCGACATTTTTTTTTTGGCGGCACAATTCGGCGGCCCCGTTAATTACGTGTATATGCATATATATAGCGATTTTCAAAAATCGTACCGATACGACGGAAAATTACTACCGATCGTCAATTCGACTTGCGCACATTTATCCGAATGGCTCGGAACGGTTTCGGACACAGTCGCGCCACGACGAAAACTGTCGTGTACCCCTCTACCGGAAACGGTTAGGTACAAACGTTATTCGTTTAACCGTCACCGGACTCGGTTAGCGTGGTCCTCTCGAAATTTGGTGGACACGCGGTCGTTAGGTTTGTACGTATCCAGCCCCTCCACCCCTGACGCGCCAAAACGCTTTTCCACGTGACGCTGTAACGGCCACGGAAACGTTTTCATTTCCTCGGCTCGACGGCACGCCGTCGAACGTTTAAACGTATTCGGCCGACAATTTCGCTTTGCTTCGTGACGTCGTCGGGGGTATATATATATATATATACCAGGCTTATACCTCTACTAGTGAATGGATGTAGCGGGGGTTGTTGTTTAGTTGGTCGGTCTGCCCAAGTTAATGGGTACGGTTCGAGTTCGTGTTTTGTGGTTGGTGGCGAGCGCGTTTTGCCGACGAGACGGATGTTACCGTGGTTAGGAAGGAGTTTTTGTAGAACATCGCTTTGGATTGGACCGAGTCTCGGATTGAATCGAAATTCGTCGATTTCCGGAGGACCGAATTTTCGACGATACTGGACAGCCCTCCCCGTTAGCGTACGGATACCGACGTTCTGGATGGCCTCGATACGTTACCGTTGTGAGGGACCAATGAAGGGCGTCCACGCGGAGCCGGCATAGGAATGACTGGTTTGATTACGTCAGTAATGTGTTGTCCAAAGGCGAGCGTACGCCCGATAGTGACACGGAGGTATTTCGCTTGGATCAATTTATAGCGTGATTGTTAATTTGTAACGGCGGTAGGTGATTAGTTGAGTTTGATCGTCCGATCAAAAGAACCGCTATGGTTTTCGTTGGGTTGATACGCCAGCGGTGGTGACAATACACACGCACGTCGACGCGCGTTCGATTCGTACGGCAGCGAATAACGTTTTTTTATATATATAAAAGGCAAATATACCCGTCGCGTTGTTTACTCGGTCGGAACTTCGTTTATATTATATAATCGGCCGGAATTTAACGATTATATTACCGCGGTTACGATCATGCAGAGCGTGCGCGCGCATATATTGTACGAACGTGGGTGTTCGGTAGGGGGATGGTGAAATTACATATATACGAGTACATTATTGACGTGAACGAGTTCGCCCGTTGAGACGGAAAAATACGTTCGGATATTTTACGTAAACGGTACGCGATTTTCCCGGCCCGCGCGTATTTATTATGTCCGGTACGAGCTAATTGGTTCGCTGCCGGGGGGACGCGCGGTCGGGCGTGCACCGAGGCCGCTTCCGCCAACGGACGCGAAACCGTTTAAAAAGGAAACGTCCGTTGTTTCCGACGGATTTCTACGTCGACGGCTAAAATCCGGACGGGGCGAACGACGCTCTGGCCGTGCACGTTGGTAACGTACGTTATTTGGCTACGCGGTACTTCGTTTGAACTTGTCGGCGTTGGCGGCGTGTCCGGACGAACGGTCGCGGTAAGCTGACGACACACCCGTGGTCGGCGACGAACTACGATATCCGTCGAAACGACGAATCCGTTAAACTAAGGTCGTAGATCGGTCATTTTTTTTAATTTTCCGGTTAGAGACCGTTAGTAGGCCGAACACGAGACACGGGGGGCGATCCGGTCGCGTTTACCGTACGCGAATTCCAATTATGGCGATTATTCCGGAAATACGGGCGGAATTCGAAAATCGTATTTACCGACCGAAATCGCCGAGCGGTGTTATTTACGGAATCGCGCCGCGGTTATTACGTATAACGTCGGTTACCACGAATATTATACCGGCGGGTGGGAGGAGGGGGTTTACTTACGGTCGTCGGCGCACGATAATGGCGGCGTATATTTAAACAGGCGTCCGCGCGAACGTGCCCGTACGCTATTTACCGTGGCTTTTAGAAACGCGTTTACTTCTTTAACCTAAGTACGCGGTCACGGTCGGGTGGATTTCATTAGCAACACCGGCCTAATACTCCACGTTGTGGGGCTCATGTCTTTCTAATATCGTATCCCGACGATTCCATTCCCAGAACTTGTCCACGCGCTTATTACCTATTGCGCGGCCAATCTAAAATCAACACTTTCGGCGGCACGTCGCCCGTTTATTTACGTACAAATATTGATCGACCCGTCGCGTACCTACCGGTGAGCGGAGGGGGGACAGGCTTTCGCGGGAAAACGTACGCGCGCGAAGTAACCACGCGCGTGTCTTATTCGCGCGTGTCGTTTCTCCTCTTGGTGCCGAACGCGTGGCGAGGCCAAAACGCGACGGACAACCGAATTCCGGTACGGTACCGGGGAACGGGGAGGGGAAGTAGCGTTTTTTCGCCCGGTCCGTACGGTTTATCGATCCGTCGACGAACTGTAACGCGGTTTTCGTTTTTGAATTCGGGGCCACGTAAACAAATAAATAAGAACGGAAAAAAAATGAATATATGAACTAAAAAATGTATCGAAATAAACCTAAAACGAAAAATTTAATTAAAATCGAATCGTTTAAATACAAATAATAAAATTCTTCGATTTCACGGACTAACCCTTTTTCGTAAAACTATTAAAATAAATCGAATAATAAAAATATTTAAATTTAAAGGTAATCGTTGTATAAACAATATAAAATACTCGCCTAAATTAATGTGAACCAAATAATTGATATCGAAACGTAATTATCCATATTGGGTACGAAAATAAAGATATAAACTATGTAAGCGTATTGAAATTATTAATAAAAAATTAAAAAAAAAAAATACGAACAATCAAACCGTTAGATTAATTATTATTAATATCGATTCGCCGAGTAAATTTAGCGAAGGAGGAAAAAATGTGTTCGAAGAACACGTAATAAAAGTCGTCGAAAAGACAAAGAAGGGTAAATATTTGTTATTTAAAAAAATTCTACGACTCTTAAAACGATTATAACGAATATTTCTCGAACAAAATAGGCACATCAACCGCGACCAAATAATAAAATTAACGGCGAACTCTTAGAGAAATCAACGAGCCAACGTCGGACGGAAATAATATCCACGTTCGTATAATTCACGTACGCGCTTTTGTCGAAAGTAATTCCTCCCTTTCCCCCCCTCCCGCAACGGATCGACGTGTTACCGGTAATACGAAATTCGAGTAATTCGCTTTCGGGCCCGGCGATCAATAATAGTCGGGCGGACAAGCGACTTTCGTACTTCGTACGAACCGTTCATAGCCCGGCGATCGCCGAACTTATTAATCGCGCGTCGTTATTAATTAATTTTAGTGGCGCCGGCGGCGTGCTCCCGACGGTTCGCGCTCCTTAACAAAACACGCTCGAATTATTTGTCCCCGGGAAAACGGACGAGGAAAATGGAAAACCCGTATTCGCGTACCCGCGCCCGCCGGAACGTTCGTTAACAAATACGCTGGCGTTTTTGGCAATTTTGGAGGCGAAAAATTGTCCGGACGTCGCTTTCGGTACACCGCGAAGCGTGTCCAGGGCAAAAACGACCCCCCGCCCCCCCTCACACGGATGGGCTGAAAATCGTTCGGCCGTCGAAACTATACGCTAGTCTCTAAAAGATACAAAACCGATTGACCGTTTTGGAAATTTCAATAGGATCGACGAAGACGTTCGCGACGGTCGGACGCCGCCCGTATCTCGTGTTTATTCGACCGCGCGAGAACGTTACGGGTTCCGATTCCTTCCGAATCCGGAAATTTATCGGAACCGAGTTGATCCGGGCGGTGTGTTGGGCGAATTTCGTTTCACCGTCGTGGAAAACGAGAACGAGAAACGCGCGCACGTTTACATCGTCGTCAACGCCTCCCCTACGGTAAATTGAACTGCGCCGTCGTCGTCGTCGTCGTCGGACGAACGTCGAAAAAAATGTTTTTCGCGACGTTCGCCGCACGGACGTAACGTAACAGCTACCGAAAAATCCGAGGTCCTATCCACATTAGGGATACTCGCAGGGATCAACCCGGCCGGTGTGCAATGACCGGGCCTCGCCCTGAAGGAACCACCTGAGTGATCACGGTTCACCTCCTCGCCAGGTAAGTATTATCACTGGACACTCTTAAACGTTATATATTATCGATATTATTCTCTTCCGAAAAAATGGCCGCTTATTATTGATAACATTTAAGAGTGCCCAAAGCCTGTTAAAATCAACTAGACAAACGATTGTTATTTACGAAAACATATTTTTTTTACGGGTATGGTCATGGTCCTCCAAAAAGATGGCGAATTCGTTTACCTAGATTTACCTATACTTCTCACGTAATTCATTACCAGTGTCCATTCTGATTAATCAATTCCGTGGCATTAATCTTGCATTTATTCGCGCGATACCGAACACGACCGTGAGTGGCGCGCCTTTCGGGGGAGCCTTTCACCATTCACCGCCCACCTACGGTTTCAACGCAAAAGTCCGCCGACAAACATATCCGTACCTCTTTCGGCTGTATGCTGGACACGGGCGGCGGTTTCACGCCGACGCTGAGCTCGGGCGGCGGACACTCGTCTTGTCGGCTGTCTTTGATCATTTGCAAACGCCTCTGGTCCAATTTCCACTGCAGGCCGCTGTATTTCTCGAAAAACGATCCGTCCGTCTCGTGCACGCTGTGAACAGATCGCGGCCGGGCGATTATTATTATTGTTCGTTCGGCCCGCTAACGGTTAGATGAAGGCCGTAGCCGGTGGTATTCGTTGTTTCGGTCGCGTGTACCGGCGATACGAGACGGGGCGACAATCGGTCCCGTTCGAATATTTTCCCGTTTCGTTTCTAATTTCGCGGAGTAGTGTTTTCGTACGGCGCGAAATCAACGCGGTTTTCGTTTAATTTTTTCGGAAGGGAGGGGGACCGTAATTTATTTTTAACGAAATTATTTCGCGAACATAATCCGCCGAAAAACGTCGGCGCGTATAGTTATTATTACGTTATCTCTGCGTGACGCCTTGGAAATAATGAAACGGCCACGACGCGAATAAAAAAATAAGGTTTCAATTATTATTCCTTTTTTCTTATTATTATTACGATTCGCGAATATTTCGGGCAAACGCGAGGGGCATTGCGAGCGACATTCGATTGGAGTTTCTAACGTTTTCAAATTTTACGTCTCAATTTACTCGTCGAGTGTTCGTTCGCTTTTGGTCGTTTTAAAACACCGATTCGAATGTTGGCGAAAATAGAATCGCGTCCGATTCACGAAAATCGGAAGAGCGGTCGTCCGTCGGAAGAAAACAGTAAAAACGAACATGGATTAAATCCCCGAAACGTTGAGCGGCGCGTCAATTATTTATCGGGCACGACGGAACCTGGCGACACGTGTTTGCACTTAATACGACACGGGCGCGGACGGTTACGACGCGGGCGCTCGCGCGTTCATATTCGACAACAATTGCGGGAGGCGTCGATCGTTAAATGGCTGGTGGACAAACGGACACGGGCAAACGGTCGGTCGGTAGTACGTGTGGAAATACTCGGGCGCGATTTTTCGGAACGAATCCCCGGGGCACGTCCGCCGACAGACGCACGGCGAAGGAAACGCGGACGTTCGTAAATAATTCGTTTCAGAAACGACGGCTTATTTATTCGTGACGAACGTCGTTCCCGGAGTTCGACCGCGACGTTGCGGCGAATCACGAACGACGGGACGATTGCTACCGAACGTGGTACGTACGTTCCGTCGATCGGCCCGGGGAATTCGACGCGAAAAATTACGTTCATATAATCGGCCGGATTCGCCAGTTACGCTCAATAGCCGCGCGTGTCTTTGCTAAAATGCCCGAGCGGGCATAATAAAAAGAACGCTCGGCCGGTATTCTGGCGACCGTAGGGGGGGCCGAACCGATCGGTTCTCCGGAACACGTCGACGAGATACCGACGGTATTATTTTCGCGGAGTCGGAAATTACGTGTTCGGAATAATGTTGTCGACGAACGGTTATTTTCGACCGGACGAGACGTACGGCGACGGGTGGTTGATTGGAGGTGGCGTTGCGGGGGCGAAATAATAAAAACGATAGTTTCGACTAGAGGCGTTCATGACGAACGCGTGTCGTCAGCGTTCGTCCGCCGCCTTCGGGCACTCGAAATCGACGTGGGCCGAACGTTTTAAAAGCGATACCGCGTAGGATTGTCCGTCCGAACCGGACCGTAGTTTTTTAGTTTTGAAAAATACGCGACGAAAAAAAATCGGATTTATAATCTTTCCCTCCCCCCTCCCGGTTCGTAATTGTGAACCTGAAACGTGGACGATAAAAAAATCGGACAATTTCCGAAATTATAGCCCGTGGTGTGGGGGCGAGGTGGAAATATTAACCAACAATTTCGGATCGCGAACTATCGCAAACCGATAACGAGAACGCGAAAACGACGTGTTCGAATTTTCGTCTCCGAACGGAATTTCGTTCGCCGAATTTCCGGCTTACGGAAATACCGTGGGACCCGAAATTACACGCCGTTAACTTTCCTCCCCCCTCCATTGTAAGGAATGTCGCCTGGCACGACCGGACGGATAATTTCAACGGGTTCGGTGGTTCCGCCGTCGGATAAAAATGAAACGATCTCGAAAGATGGTGGCGGCGACGAAGGGGCTTTAGAAGAGGGGGAAAAAAGCGTTTCGGTGTCTAAATAAGAGTATCGCGTAAATTAATTACCAATTACGTCGTGTTCGCGTCGTTAATTTTCGGTTTCTTAAATACCGGGCCGGATGGGCGAATGTTCTTATCCGCTAAAAGTGTTTTCCGGGTAGTTACGGAAATAGCTAAACGCGAACGACGCGCGTAATCCGACGTTAATCGTTAACGCGCGGGGGAGATGCCGACGAATTCGCTCGCGTAATTACGACGCTGACGAACACGCACGGACACGGCCCGAGGTTTCGGCGCTCTCCAAGAGAGACCGAATACCACCACCACCACCACCACCTCGTCGTCGTCGAAGCGTACCGTGAACGTCCGATCCGACCACCTGTTTCGCAAGTTCCCCCGATAATAAATCGCCACCCGTCGATAATCTCGTTCCCCCCACCACTATACCACGGCACCAGTACTCCGCTGCAGCTTTACGAACGGCAATAACGACCGTACCTCCCCGTTACCGGTATTATTACGTTCGTGTCGCCGGGTATCGGACGATAACGACCGGACCTCTATTAATGGTGGGAGCCGGAGGGGAGAACCGTTTAACTACCGACCGTAAAAATGATGGGGACGACGGGCGTCCGCCAGAGGACGATTATTACCGATTACGGCGGTTGACGGAGGGGGGGAGAGAATAGGAAAAATCGAAATATTCCCGGGAATTTTAATCGCCCGTCGTGCGTGTGTGCGGGTTTTGTTAACGCGTACGCTTCGAGTTGTCACTGTACGACGCGAAGCGCGTAGTATTAATTTTATAGCGAGTTAAATTTTGTCCGCGAATTTTATACGGACGTCCCGGCGGGACGATAAAATTTACGGACGTCCACGGGGGAGATATCTACGCGCGCGCGGAACAATGGGGGCGCGGAACGTCTCGTTAAATAATAAATAAACGGTACGTGTCGGATTCGCGCGGGCGGTGGTTTCTCTAACCGTTGTTTACTCTCGTCCGCGACGTTCCGGCGTACGTATGGTAACGACGACGAAACGCACCGAACGAGAAACGGCCAACAAGATCCCAAACCGCCGGTAGGGCTATTTAATATTATCACGTTTTCCGCGCCGTCGTAATTGTACCTCGTCGTTTATCGGAAAACGAACTTTTAATCGCGCCGGCGCGTGTTTCCCTAAACGCGCCAGTCGAGAAAACCGACGGCGATTTTCCCAAATCACGACGACGTCGGGACCGCGTTTCATAACCCGGCGGCCGGTTACTCGAGCGACGGGGCGGCTGTGAACGTTACGCGCGCGTACGGTATATATACGAGTTTAAAAGATAGTTTTGGACGGTAACGCGGCCGAGATAACTCACGCGGTGGATGGTGGGTGGGTAGATAGCGAGGCGTTAACCACCACATTAACTAGTGGTTGGACCAGCCCGGTCGCGGTCCCTTCTCCGTCCGTGCGTACCCGCCGACGACAATAGGCGACGAAGTTTATCCGAATTAACGCGCAAAGTTTTCGGCCGTCTCGGTGGTTCTGACCTTGTGCGCCTAGCGTACCTATACGGAACACAACGAAACGAAATACGTTTCGGCCCTTCGATCACGACAGCGGCCGTTCGCGACGTTTCGGACCGGGCGATTCCGTGCGTCGTAATCCGTCGGCGGGTAACAAGTAGTGATGGACTCTCGCCGGACGAATCGTCCGCGTTGAATTTCGAGAATATATAGACGAGTCGGCGTCGGCCTTTTTGACGGGGAACACTTTCGTTCGTTACGGTCGCCGTACAGGTCGATTACGTTCCCGTTTATCTGGGCGCGATCGTACGTTAGACGGTTTTTGGAGGGGTACCGATTACGGGACGACGGAAAAACTCGTCGCGGTTTCGCATCCGACTGCCAAACGTCTACGGAAATAACAACGTACGTATCGTATCGATTTATTAATATCTACGGCGGCGGTTCCGTTATTCTCCCGGAAACGTGACCGGGCGCACGGGGTCTCGTTTTAAAATTAACGCGGGCACCGTCCGAACTACGGGACACGGCCACGGTGGACGAAAACAATTTCCGAAACGAAAACAAAAAACGTCGGAGCCGCGTGCGGGCCACCGGTTGGCGCGTGGACACGGTGCGCGGGCGGCGGTAAAATGGCTAGAATTCAACAGCCGGCGCCGTAAAGTTACCCGTGGGAGAAACACGGGCCGCGCGTTGATCGACACCTGGCGCTGCCGTGTTCAGGGTTTCGGCTTCGGGCTTTTACGAATACCGAGCGAACGCGCGACAAAGTTTGTAAACTGTATAGTCAATAATGCCCCTCCCCCTCCGGGGAGGAGGAGTTAATATGAAAAAAAAAGTCGAATCGGTTAGTGTACGTTAGTAACGTCCCACGCTCAAAAGTGTATAGTCGACGGACAAAAGAAGTGTATCCGTCCACATGTAAAACGCGTACATGGACGTAACCGAAATTTTCGTTACCAGAACGACGGTTTATACCGAACACGTTTCTTCTTCGTTTTCAAACGTACGAACCGCTCGCCCGCTATTAAAAGCCCACGTTACTACCGACAACGTCGCCGAAAAAACGTCTTCGAGAAATTACTAGGGGCCGAAAGCCGGGCGCGTATTCGATTTCCTTAATTTTTTTTGTTCGTTTTACGACGCTCCGATTTCGAATAATTGTCGCGCGGCGCGAGATGGTTTTCTGGGTTGTTCAATTACCGAAAAAACCATGTTCCGCTGCCCGAAGAAATCGAACGCCGCGGAACGATATATTCCGTATATTCCGCGGACGCGGAGTTCCGTCGTGGATATCGCCGCTTACGGTCATTATTAATTTCCCGACGGCGTACGACTGTAACGCGATTAGGTTTCGCGGATCATACGCGGTACGTATATATAATAAAAGCGTAAACGTACACTCGAACAATAGAGTTTTACGGGAAAAAACTTCGGCCCGTCATTATAATCCTATTTCCGGACCATCTTCTTTGGAACCTTTATTATACGGAATTATTATTTTACCGAAATATATATGTATCGTTTCCGAAGAGCCGCGCGAGTACGCGAAAGCTACGCGTATTACGAAAAAAGAAAAATCCCGATCAGTAGTCGAAGCCTTTCGTCGAAAACCTTTTACAGATTACGATAGATATATATATATACACACACACACGTGTGTGTGTATCGCGTACGATGTAAATCAAAAACGAAGAAAACCGTCCGACGGTCTGACGTAAAGTGAGAATCTTGGCCGGACGACGGCGGTTCCGAAGATATCTCGAAAACTCGTTCGAAATCGCGTTCGTTTTTTTTCTCGCTACGCGTTTCTACCCGCGCGCCGGTTATTATTTATGGCGTCCCGTGTCGCGCTCGTGTTTCCCGACCAACGACATAAATCTCGAACGCTGTCCGATTATACTAACGTACTCGCCGTACGAGTAAATACGTACGCGGGCGCGTATCCGTAAATCATTTTTACGAACGTTAAAACGATTATCGGTTCGTTTCCGGGCGTCGGGTAATTGGACGAAAAACGATCGCCGCCGCCGCCGCCGTATACGTCCCTTTCGCGGTCGGGTACGCGACATTCGTTCGTCGGACGGTTGTTTTCTTGTCGTCCCGCCGACGACAATACGTACACGACTCGGCGGCCGAGCGCGCCCGTTCGTCTAGCCGACGGCCGTTGTTGGACGGCGTAATTAACTTTTTGCCACGGCAGCGCGGGGCCTAAGACGCGTTAGTAAATCGCGCGGCGAATAATAATGTATTTCGTAAACCCGACCGCGTGCGGGGACAACGACCACCGCGGTGGGCGGGTACTTGGACGGGCGCGGTTTTAATCGGACGGTGTCCAACGGCCGAAAAACGTTCGGGAAAATTCCCGAAAACGTCGTCGATAACCTTTTCACGGGACCCGTCCCGGCGATATTCGATCGTTACGAACGTTTGTCGAAAATCCTAAACACGTTTCGCCCATACGACGGCGTTAAGCGACGTATTATCTTATCTATTCACGTTGGTATTCTCGCCAACGGCCCGCGCGACCGTATTACGGACGAAAATAGTCTAACGCGAAAACGCGCGGGACGTTTTTGACCTTTTGTCCGTTCGGGTAATATTCCGGGGGATTTGCGCCGCCGTTGGATTCTCGGAGATATACATACGCGCGCGCCGAAAATGTCGGGAACGCGGCGCCATGAATAAAATATGAAAGTTCGCGCGTATTTTCCATTTTCGTGTATTCCTCGACCGGAACGTAACTCTCGCCCGCTTTTAGACGCATCCCGCGCGCGTTGGAACGGCGCACGCGCTACGGGCCGATTGTTACCGATTTGCGTGAATTGTCGTCGGGAACAATACGGGCGGCGTCGTCCGTCCCGAGTCGGAGAACTCGGTTCATCGCGCGTTCGGCAAGCACCCAATCGACGAACGTTTCAAATTGCGCGTGTTTAGATTTTCGAATTTTAAAAATCGTTCGTTCACTTAACCGTTTTTTTTTTTTTTTGTAATAGACGAGCAAGACGTGGGAGCGATAATCGTTGTACGCCGTCGTACCCAACGCGCCCTAACGTTCGATCGTTTCAAGGGAGCAAACTATACAAGTACTCCGAACACGATCCGTTTAAATAAACCGAATAGCGTGCTATTAAAGTTCGGCCGGGTACGTATTAGACGCGGCAACTCGCGTACGGTAATTAAACGGAATTTACGTCGGGCGCGTTTATATATATACACAAGGAATTCCGAAATATTTCAAACCTTTGATAATGTTTAATCAGTTAGATTGGGTTCGCGTAAACGTTGAAACGCAAAAACGGGCGAAATAAACCGTAATTTCCGCAATTTCGTTCGAGCTCGTTCCGTTACATTACGACGTAATTAAACGGATATTGTAATACTAGCAGCGTCGTGTAACGTGAACCTCGGAGAATTCGTTTATTTCTCGTTACGATATTATTATTATTATTATTATTATTATTACGAGCGGGGCGGAGGATAACCACCGAGACGGCTTTTCGTCGTACGTTTCTGTAAAACGTCCGCGGAATCGTCCAAGACACGTACATAGTGAACCGACGGCAACGGTTCGTTTGGTCGTTTACTGCGACGGCGAATCGCCCGATACGACGTGGGCACGCGCGCGCGCATTGGCCAAGCTCCCGAGGTACGGCGAAAAAAGTCCGTTCGTTCCGTCGACGGGTTAACAAACGAGGCGGCGCACAATTTCGTTTTCGAACGGACGAACCGTACCGTGTGCTCGGTTTTACGTCGGTTTTCCCGCCGTCGTAAATCGTCGACATTTGTACGAAGGGTGGAAATCGAGTATTCGTCGTCCGTACGTCCATCGTGGCCGAATTATTCACGCGACGCCGCGTCGTTTTTTTAAAACAAACGGAGAGCACGGCCCCAAAAATACCGTTTTTTTTTTTCGGTCCATTAGTAGACGGGAACCGCCCGAACGTTTCGTTCCGAACCAATTATTTTTCGCGTCTCGACGAACCGACGTGTACAGCGGTAACTCGTTGAATTGTAGAAAATATCTTACGCGCGCGTATAACTAACGGCCATATACGTATAGTATTTACAACTCGGGAATCTACGCGAGCAATTGTTTGATACGAAATTATTTAAACGACTTATCGGAACCGGAAATTACGTTACTCGAAAATAAAAAGACATTAAAAGGAAGTAATCTTGGTATTCAGTCGGAAATTCGTTTTCTACGATAGTCGCGCCGACAACTTGTAAAACCGACCGTTTTTGTTCCTCGTTTACGGGCTAACGCGAATTATTACCAACTCCGATAAGTTTTATACGCTTTTCCGCGGCGTAGTTTACAGCGTTCGGTTTATTCAGAAGTTTTTAATGCGATTTGATAACTTTCGTCATCGATCCAATAAGAAGGGACTAAAAAACCAATATATATACACACGTGACTTAATTTTCTTTCCAATCGGGCGGACTTACGTTTTTGCTCTGTCGGCAAAAGACGGGATAATCACCGAACAATCGACGAATATGGTCGTAATAAAAATTGTACGAAAAATAATAAATAACGATTTACGTTTTTTGGTCCACGAAACAATACGTATTGTCGACGACTCTGTACGACGAATAATTTGTCCGAATACGTTCGTCTTTTACAAACGCCAACGAACGTAGCGTCGGAAACGTCCGAATCGAAACGAACGACGCGCCCTCATCGGACGGGCCGGCCGCGCGGTTGTCCAACGGTGATTATAACCGATCCCGGTTAACCACACGGCTAACCTAACCGGGTACCTGAACACGGTCCGCCATGTTCGGTCGTGTCGCGCGCAATCGGCGGAAACGTCTCGAAGTTATAAATGCGCGGAACCGAAAGAGTAAAAACGTGCCCGACGATTTCGTATTATTGATCGTCGTGGATTCGGTTTCGTTTTTGCTCGGCTTGTCGGCCGAACGGACACGACGGATACAATTATCGGACACGGCCGCGGTCGGCGTTTATCGCGAGAACAAAAACCGGTAAACAAAGACGACGAAGCGTATTGGATAGCGTCGTGAAAACAGAACGTTCAAAGGGGGGGGGGTGATTTTTGCCGCGGGCGTTCGCGTCGTGGCGGCCATCGTTGCGTCCAGCACACGTCTCGCCGAGACGGTGCCCGCCGCTCGTTCGGTCGTCGAGGCCACCCGGGACGTGGGCGTTTTGGAACGCGCGCCCGTTTTCGGGAGTTACTCGACAAACGCCGCGGTTAGTTAAACTTACGATAGCGTCCAAATAGTTGGTCGAAACGAACGCGTAAATTGGCGCGGGCCCGGACGGAACGTTGCTTAAGTAATAAGCGCCTCCAGGGATTCGTAAGTGTCGGTTTAATTTTCGTCGACCCTTAGCCCGGTGGACCGCGAGAACTATTATTGGTACAACAAAATCCAATTGACCGAGCAACGCGACGATACATCGCCTTCGGACATTATAGGCGACGTTGCGGACGTGCAGTCGATCGCGCGCCCGATAAGTTTTAATGAAAAATTCGCCGAACGAACGTCGGCGGCGGCGGCGGTGAGGGGAGGAACGCCCGTTTTCGTTTTTACGTACGGCCGATAAGGTATTATAGCGGCCGACGGTGAATTTATCGGCCGTACGATGTCCGAGCGGCGAAAGTTTAATTAAAAATTGTTCGCGCGCGGATTCGATGGTGTTCCAATTTTCGTACGACCGCGACCAAACACGAACAAACGAATTTACCGACCGGCCCAACGAACGTTTTCGTTCAAAACGGTCGCGCGTTTAACAACCGCTGCTCGGAAACACGTACGTCGAATCGGTGAGGCAAAAGTGAGGGGCAAACAAATTTGAACCCCGAACGTATCGGAACACGCGTGAACCATACGTTTCCAAACGATAACCCGTAGTTGTTCTACCATCGCGTGTAAAATGGAACGCGCCAACGGGTTTTCGGTTAGGAGGTAACCGCGCAATTAACCGGCCGACCGCCGTTTTATATAAACGCGGTTACCGGAAACATTGTCTAACTCTTCCGAGCGCAAGCGTACGAAGTACGGTAAATCGAAGTACTTCGATCGGTAATTAATAAACTCCAAAAATCGTCGACGAATAAGCGTCTCCTTGGAGGTACTAGAGAATAAAATTCGCCGTTCTTTGATACGTATAGTTTTTATTTTTCGTCGCGAATAGCAAACTGATCGAGAAACCAAAAACAAAAGAAATACGTCGATTATCGCGAGACGTCGAAATTTCCAAAAATGAGTCGTACCGTAAAATGTTTAGGAATCCTCTGCCCGTGGAGATTTCGGTGTTTACGGTTTTTCGAAAATATCGGGCCTCCTCCCCCCCCCTCACGCTATCCGGATCGGTCCCCCGGTACACTGCGGACGTTCGTTTATTTTTCGTTTATTGGCGCGCGTTAAGTAAACACGTTCGGTTACTACGGAACGTGCGGAGTAAAACGGGACGCGGACATGCTTACCCGGACGACGCGGTCTGGTCGATTTCGGGCCACGACGGTCTACGTCTGCAGAACGCCAACGGGTTCCGGGGCTGAGAGATTTGCCGGAACGAGCCGGTCCGTCTGGGACCGGACGTCCTCGGGCCGCCGTTGCCGCCCTGCGGCGTCACGATCCGCGGTACGACGCAACCGACGCTGCCCGTGCTCGCCGAACGGCTGGACGTGGCCGTGGCCATGGCCGCCTCGTCGCCGTCGGTGCCCGACTCCTTGGACAGCGAGAACCGTTTGGGGCTCAGGTTCAAGTTGGCCACGCCGCTGGTGACGATCTGATGGAGGGACGAAAAGAAGCTCATTGTTTCCGGTTCGTCCGTCCGCGGATCACTCCATTCTGCAACAACGCAATTGTACCGCGGTGAGAATCCGTGCGATAGATAGCGATATACAGCGGGGTGGTGGTGTTAGGCGTTTCCGAACATCAGAAAACGCGTAGACGTTCGTAGGTTTGTTTCGTAAATTATAACGAAGGAAACAAAAAAAAAATACTTTAAACGTTTAACGGAAGCGTTTCTTCGATTTCGTTAATTATATTTTCGTACGAAACTATTTATCAAAATTCTAACAAAAATACGGCCGACGTTCGAAAATTATGTATATATAATCCGATATTAATAATGGACGCGTTTTCTCCCGGCCACCTAACCTCGGAAATCCCGTCGAACGAAACTATAAACGTTGCGCGGTACACGCGCGCGCGCGCTCCGCTGTTTGTAAATAATTAAGAAACCGCCCGACGCCGGTTCGTGCAACAAAAGTGACGAAACTTTATGAACGCCGGGCGTTTGGTTTTCGGGCGCCCGTCGAAGAATATTAAAACGCTCGCGGGTCGGCGCCGAACATTCCGTAGGATACGCGTATGTATATATATAGATACGCTCTCCGAACCGCGAAATCGTATTTAATAGTTAAAAGTTGAAACGGCCGATAGGCTTTCCCGCCATAAACGCGCTTTCCTTCGTCCAGCCCCGTCCACGTATTCCGGTCGAACTTCCCGCGCCGATTTCGATGTTTCGCCCACCGTTGTTTTCCTCCGAAAAGGTCGCGCGCCACTTCGCCGACCATATTCTAGTACGCGGTTCGCTCCAGGAACTCGGCGGGGGAGGGTTTCGAGTATCGTTATAACGAAAACAAAAAAAAAATACAATTTCGAAACGAACGAAAAAAATTAAGCGGGCGGCCCGACGACGTACAAATACGTTTATCGGTGTGGTCGGACCGAACGGTGAAATTACGCGGTACGTCCGTTATCCGTTTCCGAAACGCTACCGTACCGTTCTATCTCGGCGACCGACGAGTGTTTCTCGGTTACCGAAACCGCGGTACATTCGCGTATTCCGGCCGGTTACGCGGCGAACTAAACGGCGAAAATGTTCGGCTTAAACGTACGACGTTGTTAAACAGGGTTCGCTTTCTACTCGCGGACGAATTACGCGTTTGGCGTCGAATTGCCGAGCCCGCGACAATTCCGAAATCGCCACTGGACGACGACACTCGTCTCGTATCGTCCGACGTTCCGTTCATTCGGAACAGACGTACGTCCGTGGGACGTTAACAACGAAAACGTCAAGTCGAGCCCGACCAACGAACGGTGCAAATTATCATTTTTCCGGCGGCAGTGGTATTTTCACCGTTTCGACTTACGCGCGCTCCGTTTAGGGCGTTAAAAACTTCGAAGCGGATGGCTTTATTATTTACTTTATTCTTACGCGCGTTGTAAGTCGATGTAACCGTTGGAGCGGAAAAAGGAAAAGATCCGAAAAACGAAATTCGTTACACAATAAGAGACCACCACCGCGGCGATCCGTTTCATTTTTTTCCCCGCGGGCAACGTTCGCGTGAGGATTATACGCGTTATATATATACAAGCGAAGACGACGTCGGACGGACGGAATAAAAAACGACGAACAAATAAAACTAACAGTTATACGCGAATTAAGCTAGCGGTCCATTAAAGCGACGCGAAGTACGTATATATATATATATTCTTTTAACAATGGGCCGTCTCACAAAGACCCGTCGGGCTTTTCGCGTACGTATATTGTTTTATGCGGGCGTAAGCGAACGACGACGACGGAATCGGTGTATATACTTGCCGCGGTTTTAACGCGGCGGTGGATGGGGCGGGTTCCAAAAAAAAAAAAAAAAACCGCC
>JAIPRN010003801.1:0-18845 GCA_025469175.1 Geopemphigus sp. TES_GeoC_2020 | reverse complement strand
GCGAGCCGACGGTCCGTTGTCGGCAGCGCGCATTGTCTATATTCCCGCGACCGCGAGCCACCGCCGAGCCGTCCGACGCGCCCGCCCGGGCGTTGTACTATCGGACCAATTACGAACGACCGGCCATGTGCGTTTGCGACTTAACGGACGTGTGCGCCGTGTACACGAACGACGGCGCTGATGCCTTACATCGTTGCCTCCAAGCCATTGTCGGTCAGCTTCGTCGGATGAGCCCTGGCGACGATCTGGCGCTTATCGGCTATCCTTTGTACACACAAACGTCGGTCGCGTGTTTCGTGGCCGTCGCCAGCATGTTCGAGACGTACGCGTTTACCGTGCCTGACGACCGATACGGTTACGCATTAATTTTCCACAACTACCGAAGAGACGACGATTGGATGGACGCATTGATCGCAGCCAAACTACACGCTACGTCATCGGCATCCGTATTCGACGACAACGACGGACGCTCTGCGTTGGTCTCGTGGCTGCCGGTCAATTTGTTGCTAGGACAAAAGGCGTACGTGGATATTATGACGTTCAATGACCTGTGCATGGCGCGCGATATTCAATTGACTTTGAATTCTTACTTCGAGTCTTCCGTCCGTGAGTAACCGCAAGTAACTTATTCCCCTGACTTTCGGCCGTTAAAGGCGTGCATATATTCCGTAGACTTCGGGTTCTCGAGGATAATGTAAGGTGTTTGATACTATTTCGTTTACTTTTGTTTTTGTTTACACTTTTTTATATTTTTTTCGCTTATTTTCACTTATCCTTTTTTTCACTTGTTTTCACTTATGATTATTTCATTTTTAGTTTTTGCTTTTTACAAATATTGTACATATTTTCTACATTGTGTTTTTGGCTGGGTTATTTACTTTTATAAAAATTGCTTATTTGTGTTTTATTTGTTTCATATTTTTTTTTATACAATTTTTTTATAATAATGAGATTTATTTGTTTATATTGTTTATTTTGTTTACATAGTTTATATTGTTCATATAGTTATTTGTTACATAATGATTTTTTTATACAATATTATATTTTATGTCTTTTATTTTTTTATATTCTTATATCGTTTATTATTTATATTGTTTATTTGTTTACATTATTTTTAATAATGTTTGTTATTTATGTTGATTTTTTATCTTATTTATATCGTTTGTAAAATTACACCATTTATTTATTTGTGTTATATTTTAGTCCATAAACGAATTAGTTTTTCCATACATGTTTCATTTGTTGTCTACAACGTTTGAACGTGTCAAAAAAATTGTAATATGCGTGATCTATTTTGAATTTTGAACAAATGCTATTACTAATACCATACACGATTTGAATATACACTATACAATTATGCGACATATTTAAATTTTGTTATTGACACAACAGTGATCAATTTGTATATTTATATAATTTTTATATAAAATTTATTAAGGCTTCGCATTTTCTGGTCATGTCAGATTCTTGACCTTTCCCTTTATATATTAACATTTTCCTGCAGTACTAAATTTAAGTGGGACATAGTTCAGATTCATATTTGTGTTCGCAATGTTATAAATAGTGCGTGCGCCTTGAATATGCCTTATTGGTCACAAAATAATGCCGTCGGTTCTAAGTGAGTTATTTTAGGTATATAGAGCAATTATTTTAATTGATTATTATATTATGTCTAATGCAACTGAAAATGGTGTCGAGTTTGGGTTAATGATAAATAAGATTATATTTAAGGAAGTCAGTGATAACGATAGAACTCAATTAAAGGAAGAGGTAAATGATAACGAAGTGATAACTCCTAATAACAGTGACGTACGAATATTATTACAAAAGAAAATGAAAAAAGGGTGAGCGAAGAGAAAGTAACTCTTCCGGCGTTTCCGGTAGTCGAAATCAGTATCGAAATATTTCATTTATAAATTTATTAAAATGGTAACTTGTTTAAAACAATTCGATTTTAAAATGTCACGCAATATGCAAAATCTTACTCGAAACAAATAATCTATAAAAATCTATAACAAATCTATTAACCTTTAAAATAATATAAAATACTAATTAATGTTATAAAATATAAAAAAGCAAATAGTTGTTAAAAAGTTAAGCTTGTCCCTTTACAATTACTTATACACGAACTAATTAGGTCCTACACGTTGTCTACAATACTTTGCACACATCACTTTGTCCGCAGAATAATATACAAATAATCGTGTTTGTTAATAATATGCTCACAATAATTTACGGATATAATCACTTTTGGTCACAGATATTAAGTGTAAATAATTTGCGTATTTAAACTTTGTGTCCATCAACTAAATGATTATTATTGTATGTATATTGATCGTTATCAACATTTTAACAACTAATTTACAAGTTTTAAACATAATTCGAATTTAGTAAAATTTCGTCTTAGTTCAGGTTCTCTGAGTATACTAATAGTTATAAACGATAAATTGTATTGCCATTTTTGCTTTTACTATGATAATAGTAACCAAAATTCTTGCCAATCCATTGGGAATATTCCTTTTCTAATATCAGTTATAAATGTTTCAGCCATTTAAGAACATTTATTATATTTTATTGATACGCTTTTTGAAAAAAATAAAAAATTATAGATTTTGTGATTATGAAATCTTACTTTTGTGTAATCAATAACAAAGAACAATTGAAAAAAATACACTCATTGAACGTATTAAAATTCCAGGATTTTTCTTTTAGAACGGAAACCTAATAATTATAAAAATATGGAAACCTAAATTAGTGACAAAATAGTTTATTGTCATTTTAATAATGTTGTCTTATAAATTCTGGACAATAAAATAAAAGGGACCTTTTTTTAATAGACGTAACTTTTAGAAACTACGTGTGTTTAATACTATCAAATAATAAATGTAACAGATATAATATCTATATTATATATAATATAATCATTTCTTGAAAATATAATCATAAAAAGTAGCTAAGTGTTCGTAATGAACGTTTAAAAAATGTATTTTTAATTCCGGATTAAACGAAAAATTTATCGAATATTTTTCCATTTCCTTATTGAGTAACAAATTTTTCTTTATTTTCTAACAAACATTTTCAATTATTTTATACTGCATATAAATAAATCAATAATAATAATAATAATAATAATTATTATTATTATTATTACTATTATTTTGTTTGTTAATTTAATACAATTTTAAATTGGTAAATTTAAATTTTTGAATAGATAAATTTAATTACATATACATGTAAATCATGTAAATAATGACGATAAGTTAGTCGTTGCAGATTAAAAATTTACTTATTTTTTAGAAAATAAGGCTCGTTTAAAAACGTGCTTTAAACAGACAATGCTGAGGAAAGTCAACGCGTGTCACTCATATATTTTCTCATCCAAAAAGTTTGCGCCGTAATGTCATTTCGATTCTATTATAAAATCAAAACACACGCGCAACTATTATGGTATCTAATTACAAACTTTATACCTTATTAAAGGGTCTTGTAGGATCTTTGATATTGTATAATATTCGAATAATGGGTCGTGAAATAAAGGAAGGACGGAACTGGTTTTCAATGATGAAGAAATGTATACAAAAGGGTGTTACCGACGGGTAAAAAGATATTTGGCTCATTTCGTAAATAATGTATACGTTTATGGTACAGTATAAAGTACGGACGGTAGAAATTTCACTCCCTACGTTGCCGAACTATAAATGTAGTTGGGCGCCACCGATGCAACTTATCGTATAAGTTAGTTTTGTTTAAAGGAGCCATATCTGAAACTCGGAGTACGACAGCCTTAGACCCGGTCTAACCCAATTTCTTTATGTGTAATAATTAAACAGTTTATTGTTCGTTTTAAGCGTATGCCTATCAGTTGAACAGACGCAGAGTGGTCCTTATCGTTTTATAAAAACACGTCGTCCGATCACCGAAGACCTTTTAATAATTTGAAATACCGGCAAAATAATCGTCATTCAATGCTATCCTGGTATTTAAAACAATTAACCTTAGAAAAATATTTTATTTTTATTGAGCCTATTTGACTGTTCAAAAGCTATTCATTTTTGTTTTTACGTTATATATATATGTGTATATTTCTAATGAACGAATTTAACGGTATATGATACATTTCAAAGTACATAATATTATAAATTATAACGCGTTTAGAATTAATAAATTCGTTTTTCCTACGTATATTTATTGACAAATTACCGTATAATTTGTTTATATTTTAAGGCGTATAATCGCATATTTTGACATTTCCAATTACGTGTTTTTACGAATTTATAGTCATTGACATACAAACTCTATTTCTTACAAAGTATACATACATATATATATATATATTGTATATAAATGTGGTGGTTAGAATTATGCATAGCCACGCTGCCCGCTGAAAAAAAGGCAATTTGAAAATTCGCATTTCGCTTTCTGTCGTATAATCAGTCTTTTTTCCACTGCTTGGTTTGCGCTACTGTTGCCGCTTCGTGACCGGACCTCCAATTACTGCGGAAAAACGGTACGGAGCCTTGCGTCCGGACCACTACTTCCTCCGACAGCTCGCGTACCACATGAAATAGAGAAACAATTAAAGAATCAACGTCGACATAATAGTTGCGTCATCGAGTCAGGGTAGTCCCTATGGTAGTTGCCCGTCTTCCGTGACTACCTAAAAGGTATTGTTGGATTCAAGGAGAACCGCTGAATCCATAGATGTCGTTCGCCGTACTGCAAATCGTTCGATTATTGCGATTCAAGCGGATGAAAAATACGGCGGCGGCCGGGTATAACCATTTGCGTTTACGAAGTTCTGGACCGATGCTCACGTAAATCATCACTCACTGTTGGATTTAGCGTAAAAATCGGGTATGAACTGTGCGGTTAACGCATAAAACCGACCATTTTTTCCGGATCAAAATGCACTTTAAAATTGCGGAGCGGTGCGGAAACACAAGGATGGCGTCCCTTTAATTATCATTCAATACTCGACTATACAACGAACGATAAGAAACTTTGAGAGTATTCGAAGTTCGGATTACTACGGATTTGATAAGTCTCGACAACGTCGACCTAATACTAGTGGCGTACTAATAAGGGTGCTTATTTAGGTATTTATTTTTATTTAATAAAAAATAATCATTTTTAAGAAAAATTAATTTCTTTTGAGACGTACAATTTTAGTCGATAATAACGAAAATCTAAAATATATTTAAACTTCAATACACGTTATAATATAACTCGTTCGTTAAAAATTAATAATCTTTTAAAGTTTATAACGTGTCTTGTTTCGTTAGGGACATACGATTTATACATTTAAAAATTAACACTCCCCCCCCGAAATTCAGGTCTATGTATGCCACTGTTACGAACGGATCGTTTTTCGAAATTCCCGTATGATAGAGTAGCCTAAAATCGCGAAAAAAAGGTGAAAGGGACGTCGGTGGCGAATGGATAATGGTGATTATCGATCGCAAAGACCCGCTTGTTGGAATATTCGAATTTTCGTTCGGAATACGTACACAGGTGTGTCCGTACTCTAACTAATGCGGAACGATTATACGGAAATTCGCCGACTCCTTCGAAAACGATACGATAAATGTCGATTATATCCAATTACGTGGGCGTACACGGGATTATCCCGTTTTCTTTTTGCGATCCGTCTCTGGTTGTTCGCGGCGCTTATCTCGCCGAAACGTTCGTGTTTCTTCGTAGCGTCGATATTAAAGTGGCCGCGAGACGCGCAAAAGCGTAACCGACGGTCGTATCGGCGAAAATTGTGAGAACCGATCGACCGATAACCATTTCGAAGATCCACTTCGCCCGTAATTCCGATTGGAGTGTGGAATTTACGCGTGACACAAAAATCCAAACCGTTCGTTTTTCTTTCGTAATTGCTGTACCATGTTCAAAAGTCACACACGCTTTGGGGAATATAACGAACAGCGTGACGCGACGTGAACTTTGAAAATAACGTGGCCGACGAACAAAGAGGTGCATCGGGGCGGATGGATTGGGCCCGTTATTTTAAGTTCGTAAATCTTGCCGTATAGTATCGTACTGTACAGTGTTGTATTACAATTTCGTTACTAATTAGATGTTTCAACGATATTTTTCGATATTTTTCGTTGTTACGTTATTTTTAATTTATATGAACACGTGCACACACGTGTTTACGCCGATTGTTCTACCGTAATAACTCTAAACCGAACCTAACGGTAACAATATTAATATACACGCGTTTTATTTAAATACGAACGACGACCGTACGTAAGGTAGTGGTTATTATCGTTACACGTCTAGCCCATTTATTTGTATCGACGAAATAATAAATACTTCGTTGTCATGCGTCAATTCGGTATCCGTCGTTTGTTTACAAATTAACAAGCGCGTACCGTTCACACCGTGCCTGGACTTTGGTGAGTCTCGCACGCGATTTTCCGCGCTCGTTTCTATTATTATATATTTACGTGACGCGTTTGTTCGTTTAGCGACCTGCGTACACACGTGAACTATACACGCTTGTTGAACAAAGCGACGGCGACGTGAAAGTGTATTGGAAAGTGTATTCACTGACCAATTGTAATTTGGGACGTTCGCAATGGGTAAGTGGATGGAAGTTCGTTATTATTCGGCTTCGACCCGCGATAGTCGCGACGTTAATTTTTTTTTGAAATTTCGATTATCGCGACGACGTTCGTTTGTAAGTTGTATCACAGAACATGGTACGTTCTATCGACGCATCTGATTGGGCAATTTGTTGGGGTTGTTTTACAATTTCGGGCGTCGAAGAATCGAGTCGATTTTATTCGTTAAATTTAGAGTACAACCCCGATGAAACGAGCGCAACTACCGGTTCGCGACCATCGCAAAACCATAGACTGCCAGAACCATCGTGGTTACGTGACAATGACGACATCGAAGACGGACCTCGGCCACACCATCGACAGTTTGTTGACGGTACCGAAACTAACGGCCTAGAGGATGACATCTCGGATCAACGTCTTCGTATGACAATACAAAGTGGAAACAACCTAGAGGTGGAAGTAGTATTAGATTCGAGTCGGTCGTAAAACGCGTAAATTATAACCGTTACCATTTACAAATAGCACCATCAGTACGAGATAAATAATTCGCCTTATCAATACCAGTTCTTGCTTGACATGATCACTCGCTACGAAAAAGACATCGAAGACGAAAAACAACAAAGGATGGCGAATAATGTTCCTGGAACAGGGAACGCGGAACGTGGAAACGAATTAGTGGCCGAAGTAAGATGTCGTTTAGTTCGATCGCGGCGGGATATATTTAACGTAAACGAATTATTACGAATTCCGTGTAGCGACATTACGAAACAAATAATTCTCCGTCGTCGTCATCGAGCGAGTACGAAACTTTACCAGCATCTTGGCGCTATAGTACTAACGACGACGGAGAAAATCGCACTCGAGCGTATGACACTCTTTCCATAATACCGAGAATGGAAAACAGAAATGATTTAGCGGTTGAAGTAAGGCTTTTTTTTGCTCGGCGAAATAAATAAATCGTAATTTAATAATGTCGGTTCGCGCGCGGCGCCAATACGAAACGTACGACTCATTGTTACATAATTATGGTTACAAAATTAAGAACGAACGCGAAACTTTGTCAGACACGATGAGGAGGAGGAGAAGAAGGAGGAGGTACGACGACGAAGAGAGTGACGCCGAACCCCTACGGAAAAGAGTAAAGAACGAATATAGAAGCGACGTAGTGGACGAAGTACGATTAACGTCGATACGGTTTTCGAACACGAGTTACGCTTGTGAACTAATTATGTTACGTTGTCCGTACAGAATCAATACGAAACAAATAATACGTTCGATCGAAATAACAGCGAAACGATCGTCCCACGTTTACTACCAATGATAACTGCCCTCGAAGACGATTCAATGGTTAACGGCTGGGTTGTCGGTCGTTATTTAATTAACGGGGTTTTCACGCGGCGCCGGTACGAAACGCCGTTTCGTTCGTCACGTCATTTCGACGACGCGATAAATACGCCGAACCCGCAAACGACACACCAGACCGCCGAAGGGACTATATACCGGCGAGACAACGAACCTCCTCCTATCGTACCGAATGAAGAACTCGAAGGCGACTTAGAGGCCGAAGTACGATACTATTGTATGTTACCGAGCGGCGAACGACGTCGGTAATTTTGATTTTCCGTGCAGCGTTTACCATTACGGCGTAGTAATCGGGAGCGAAAACACAGAAGATGGACCTGTTGTTCATGAAACGTTGCAAGAGGAACGCGGCGACGACGACGATTGTGAGATTTTTACGAATATTTTGCGGAACACCGAGATTATTGATCGAAATCGATTTTTAAAGATCACGTTTTCCGTACAACACCAACACGAAACGAACGATCATTTACGACCGAATAACAACGACGCCATGACAAACGTATTCGAATATTTGGCGTACACGCAACTAATCGAATCGATCCAAATATATTTGCGATCTGTAGAGGTGTGACCAATATTTCTTGTTTTTTGGGACGCACCGTGCATATTGTATTATAGTTATTTTGTTTGTTTTTTGTATTCAATAAATTAAGTTTATTTGTACTGTTGTATTCTAACGCATTATTGTATGTATCACGATTACCTCCTAACCCAAAAGAAGGCGATATCCATATCTTTCGTTCTATGACGACCAAGAGTATTAACGTCGAACATATGAAAACCTTCGAACCTCATCTAACTGGCCCGATCAATACGTCGCGTTTTTGTGTAATAATTATTAATATAAAATTTACCGTCCGGTGTTCAATAAATTGCGACCTTTTTTTACAGAAAACGTGTTTTCGATTAAAAGCCAATCAGTTTCTACGACATGGGTGAATGTACTGTCCGAAGAAAAGTTATTTGAAAGTTTAACTCGGTTTCAATTTTTTAAAAAAAAAACATTCGCGGTAAAATAAATAACTGACGTATCGAAATAACTACGTCTGACGAAATTCGATTGGTCCGGCCAATCCCTGGCCAGAATTATTTAATGACCGACCGGACTATCTCTTCTACCAAGGAAATCCTTGGTACGATAATTGGAGCAGTATGTTTTTTTTTACAACCGCAACGAAAAGATTTGTTCGAAAATTGCGTAATAACAATAGAACCGTAACGAATACCGTTCGGAGAATATATACGGTTTATATATCACGTTATTTATTAGTAAATTAATAGCGAACCAGGGTAAAGTTTTTTATCGGGCTCCTTAGGAGTTTACGACTCGAACGGATAATAACTATTGTGCGACGCGTATGATAAAAAATTACTACAAGTTCGTCAGAGTTTAATCTATTTGGGATAACCGTTAACTATTTGGCCCTCGAGTTCTGTAACGTAGACAGCGCGCGTAATGCCGGAAATTAACCAAGGGTTTCTTTAAATACGAACAGGCGCGTTCGTTACCCGCACAGTACGCCTTACCTGTGGCGATGCGATGCTGTTCAATATCCAAACTCGATGGTGGGTTTAGGATCGCGGAACTTGTCGCACGGTCCTACCAGTTATGGAAGTGGCGCGAACAAGGAAGTTCGTTCCGGGGTTTGACGTGCCGAAGCGCCGAATTTCAAACATATTTCCGGTTGGGGGGATTGGGTATTAACGTTAATTAAATCGATGTCCGGTAATATTTTCAAAAAAACCGCGGCCGTAGTTAGGAGGGGGCTTCGTTTCGGGTACGAAAGAACGTTCCAAGTACACGGAGATAAGGTAATAAAGCGACATTATGACAAGACTATAGGCGAGTATTATATACGGTCAATACTCGCGGTCGGGTGTATGCGCACTTGGGCGGAATACTTTCGAAACGGAAACAGTTTCAGAAAAACGAAATGGCCATTAATTCCCGGCTGTTGAATGAATATAATTTTTTAACGCCTCGGGAAGTGCCAGTAAATCGTTCGGCATCGTAGTTTATGAACGGCGGTTGATTAAACGTAATATAACCGATAGGATACTGCGATTGTTTCTTTGCGTACGTCTTAAACCGAAACTGACGATTACGATTTGTTCGTAGTTTATTCATAACTCGCGTTAGATTTGTTAAATACGTCCTTCGGTCGATATCGTTCGCAGACCGATTGCCTGGATTACTGAAGGGATACGGCGCGTTCAAATTGGGCTACAATCCGTGTTTGTATAACGTATTCGCGCCGGAGCCGGAGGAAGGTGTTACAACGTTTCCAAAATACGACTAACGCGAGACGCATGTACGTCGATCCGTTCATTTGAGAACAACACTCGCCGGCACTTTTGCACTCGTCCACCGGCAGTTCAGCCACAAGTTTGTGGCGTACGCTTTTTGCGTGTTTCATTCGTCGATCGACACTTCGGCTATCGGGATTTAACAAATGCGTCGCATCATTCTGTCGCGACCGATTGGTGCACTGTAAACGGAAGACGAAGGTGTCTTCCCGTCAGAGTCTAGAGGAGGTTTCAACACATCTAATCAAATCGGTCCGAACATATCGCGATATGCAGAGGGAATAATTTTAATTCAAGATTTATGGCACCTACCGGTGTATTTCGTATTATCATTGTTTCGTTTTTGTTATTCGATAAATTACCACGTTTATTTAGATAAACGTACGAATTTTTTCTATTACATTACTGTATGCGTTTCACGAACATTTTATGAATTTATGAAATGAATGAACGAACATGTACAGCTGCGCGTACTCGAGTTGTAAAATATCGTGATTAAAATCCGACGTACTAGTTAGTTCTCGTGAGAAACGGCCTACCAGACCATGATACGGACTATGGAGAGTAGTGTCAATTTTTGTTTGGTTTTTATCCGCGTGTATTTATAGGTAACGATGTACGATCATACTGGCGCTTCCTACAACCATCTAAGCACCCGTACTACCGTAACCACTGGGGGCGAAATTTAAGCATACTTTTAGGCATTCCTCTGCCAGCTTTTCAGGTCAAATGTTTTACGATATAGGTACGACCGTGTCGTTCGTCAAGTTTTGCGTACAATTGTGTGGCGCCTCGTTCGTGTATTCGTGTTGAGTAAACCATTTTATTTTCATATCGACATATTCGTTTTAATTTGAAGGGTTTATAATTTAATGCGAGTTTGATATCAGAGAACTAAATTTGATATGAATCGACGAAGTATATATATATATATATATATATATATCTATGTATAAAATTTCCGAAATATCGCTTAAGCTATTGGTAACATTTATTGTAAAAGAAACGTGGGGGGAAAGTGATTCAATAATTCGTTTTAAGTTATTGTCATAAAAAATGCCTAATAAATTCACGTATACGCGAGAAAATAAATGATTACGTAGTTCCAAACAGCACGGTAAGTCTCTATCACGTTTTAACGATTAATGTATAACAAAAAAGGTTTTTTTTTTTTTGAAAAATCTGCGATATTTTATATATTCGTATCGTTTACACGTTTTTCTACAATTCGTTTTACGTCTGTATTTCGAATTAAATAAATCGTCGTTTACGTATATCCATCGTGGAATATAATGATTTTTTTTCTTCATAACGTACCGGAAATTCGTAATAACAAAAATGAACGCTAACAGCGATGAAATATTTATCCCGGAGTAAAAGGTAGTTCTCGCAAACGATGAAGCAAATAAAAATAACGAAATAAAACTATTTGGTTCTATTTTTATTACGTTATTTCGTTTTAAACTAAACAAATTTACGAAATATATGTGTACGTCTATATTTATCTATCTGTGTACAAATTATAGTACTATATAGGCCCTCATTAACATTAATTTATACTAATACCAACAACTATAAATACAAATTATTATGTTATCGTATGTGTACTAATATAGAATTAATATGGGAGACATTTAGTGTCGAAATGTTAAAAGGCTAAATTTGGTTTTGAAAAATTAAATAAATTCAGATAAACTTATAAAAAAATTTAAATATTAAAAACAATATCTGACTACAGTACATATTATATTAATGTTATTCCTTGTTAGTACAGCCCAAACGAAATGAAAAATTGATACAGTTAAATTTTAAATTTTAGTCAAGTTTGTTGTATTTCTAATAATCCGATCGATCGTAAATTAAAATATTATTATATATATACATTATTTATTAACTTCCATTTTATTTTATTTCTTTAATATAACTAAACAATAAAAGAAATCGAGGTTTAAATATATTATGAAATAATTGAAACTGTTTTTAAAAGTTATTACGTTTCATATTTAGAGATCCATTATTAATCAATTATTTATTTCTAAATAGGAAAAACAGACTATATTATTTTGATATTTAACTTGACAATATTATTATTTAAAAAATAAAGACAAAAGAGTATTGAGAGTTTTTGTAGAAATATCTGCCAAATACAAATATTAAGTATGTCAGTACAAGGCAATTTGAAATATATTTTTCTAGAACTTCTAAAATTTCAATAACATTAGTTCAGGAATTTAAAGGTATTAAAGGTAAATTATGTCCCGTAATTTATACTATTATATTTTGTTAAATAAATAAATTTTTTTTAACTAGAATTAACATTAAAATACTAAATAAGATATTTAATACAATATTAAACATTTTAAAAACCACCTGTATTACATGTTAATAATTAATACGCATAACAAAATATAAATTTTTGTGTTTATTTTTTTAAATTATTCAAAAAAATTAAATATTTAAGTATATATTAAATAATTCCTTAAGATTCGTAAAATTTTTTAAATAAATGAATATTTTCTAAGATGTATAACAATTATGCATCAAATAATTCTATATTATTAATTTTAATTCAAATTAATTCTAAATTATCATTAATAAATGTGGAAATAACTCTATTATCTATAAATTTTACTAATATATAACAGTAATTCCAATTAACTGTATACGTTTTAAGAATTTGATTCGTTTACATTTAAACACAAAGTTTCAATTACAAAATATACCCCGTAAATTAATTACGTAAAACTACAATTTGTACGGATTTTTATAAATGTAGACAAATTTCAAACTACATTAATCGAAAGGGGGTTACTTTATATTTTTGCACCTTTAATTGACTTTTTTTCATATTCTATCCATGGTCAAAAATATTAAGCATAAATTATGTTTATTTATTAAAGAGTTGCTGGCTTAAATTTTATATATTTATAAGTTTGTTTTATCGAGAACACTTTACGACGGATTTTCGTTCACTTATTTATTGTACTCGATGAGCAAAACGCCATTTACAATATTTAACGTTTCTTAATTTTTCAATAGAAATTTGTGTACATTCTTAACACAATAATATCTAACTATTCAAGTATCTCTATTTTTTCGTTCATTTCGTTTATAATTTTTTGATCGTTCATTTCTATATAAAAATTTAATTCGTACATTGTCCTAAATCTACGTCAACCAACTATGGATAAGACAGATATATATTTTAAGGATGAAAATAACGCAAAAAGTGAGGCATTACAACATTTGTGTGTATTATCGAATCACATTAAAGCATCATCTAAAATATTGCAAAGATCGTTCAGGATATTTGAAGGTAAAAGATTAAAACAAGTCAAATAATCTATGAAAAGAGTATTATTCGATAGAAATTAAAATAGGGTAACGATTTTTTTTAAGAATTAAGTCCTAACCAAATGCAAAAAAATCCTATTGAGAGTTATGATGAAATGGAAGACACGATTATACGTGATGGTAAAAGGAAGCGCGAGCCAGATGATATAGAATCATTTAATTGGGTAATAAAGAAGCTTAAAGTAACTGAGGATAAATTATTTTGTACCCAAGAATTATTAAAACAAACGCATAAGACTCTGGAAACCATAATTTTACACAAGCATGGTCTTTCGAAATCCCAAGATATAAAAGAAATAATAAACGAAATAAATAAAGGTCAGTTTATAGGCAACCAATAACATAAATATTTGATTGATTACTTATTAACAATGTTGTTTACACAACTGTAGTTACTAAGATACCACACACATACGTATGTATGTGTGTGTGTGTGTGTGTGTGTGTGTGTGCGAGTTTGCAATTTTATTTTATTATCCCAGATAGAATAATATTTCTTAAATAAGTTTTAATATTTAAAACTATATAATTAAATAAAATTAAATTTGTAGATAACCATTAAACACGTTTTAAATATTGATAACCGTAATACTCGATAAACTATTAATTTATTATTAATTTATTAACTATTAATTAATTTATTTGTAGGGTCCATTATTTTTTCACGTATTGAAGAGGATGAGAGTCATCCATCAGTTACATCTAATACAATTTCGTTATCACAAAACTTTGTTAATAAAATTTTAACAACAACTAAAATTGATTTAACTATACATGAGAATTCACAAGAAACTGTTCCAATAAAAAACAGTGAAAACCAAAATTTTGATGATTGACAAATATCATTAAGATATAAAGCAAGTTTTATCGATCGGCAAAAAATGTATTTATAGGGGCGGCAGTTCAAATATTAAAAATTATAATTATTGTTCTTGTTATATTTTATATTTATTTTTATTGTTTATATTGTTATATTGTTTTGTTGTATTTATTTATTTTTTTATTTTTGAGTATTACTTTTTGAACATTTATTAATGATTTCTTTATGTATGTAATTTAGTATTAAATCTGATGTATTTAATCGTTTGAAATAAACACAATGTATTTTTATAAATATAATTTGCTTATAATACTTTAAAAGTTTTTTTTTTTAAAAACATCGTGATTTTGTAAACAAATTTGTAATATGAGCAAAAAAAATAAAAATAATGTGCTTTATATTTGTTATTCCATTATTACTATATGTGAAAGTTTAGAAAAATGCATAACATTTCTGGACATTTTTCTTTAAATTTTGAAAATATACTTTATGTATTTTTATATTTTTATATTTTATATTTTGTATTATTATAATATAAATATACGTAATTACGAATTAAAACTTTTAAAAAGAGGAAGGTACGTAACGCGTATTGTATCAAATAACTTATTTGGTATTCTACTGTTAGTAATTACTAGGCGTATATTCTATTAAGAACGCTTTTGTATGTCGAGGTGTAATTAATGTTTACTAGTTAATTTTGGTCGCGATCGATTAACGATTATTACCGCGACGCGTGCTCGAAATAGTCAAATAAACGTAGAATCGTGATGAACGCGTGGCGAGAAGACACGACGATTTAATTTGGTCGGATATCGACAAAGTACATAATTATTATTAATTTTCTAATATGCGTAGAATTGAACGTACACTCGTGTTTGTCGACGTATACAAATGTGACGACAATTATTATCGTTTTTTGTAAAACGGGCGCAAATTGACGCGTGTAGATTCTAATAATTGTTCTGACGGCTTGCGCACGCGCCAAATGATCACGATCAAATACGAAACAGTTAAATTAAAAAAGTTGTCATTTCATAATATCGGGGTAAGTTTCCGGATGATGCGTAAATTATTTCGGCAAAGTATAAAGTTGGTTAAAACCAATTAAAATTGCGCGCTACAAAAAATGAGTCGTCTGGAGACGGGCGCAAAGTTTCGGTTCGACTTTAATAATTCAACAATGCCAGCAACGTGAGAAAGAAAAGAGGAATTTTCACCGTGCGTTCTCGGGTTACGTAAATTCGGGATAAGTCGATATCCGTTTTTCAGGCACGCCGACGCAGTCAACGGTTCTCGGTGTATCGTTGTGCGCGCTGGCGTAGACGACGTGACGTTTGTTTTAGCCGTTGTTCCATCGACGCGAAACGTGAAATGGAAAACCGCCGTGGCCCCGTGTCCGAACGACGTGGTAAGAATAAACGCGTGTCGTCGTTGCTTATTATTCCGTAGTGGACGTTACCAAATAAAAAAACCCGAGGATAGAAATCGAACGATGATAAAAGAAAACGTGGTTTGATTTTAGCGGCGCTCTTATAATCTATATATTATGTAGTATACACTCGCTCGCGCACTCGTACGCGAGTATTAAAAATAGTAAACGTTTCGTTATAATCTTCTGACTATGGTAATAGCGTACAACAAGAAAAGGACGTACAAACTACAGCTGTATACGGAATCATTATAGTTTCTACGTCTTACGAATTAAAAAAAAAAAAACTAAAAATGGGCGAACAGAAAACACGCGCGAGGCAGGGTAGGCGTGATATGGGGGTTACCACCGACCGGGTGTGGTAGGTAAGGGGGCGCGCACACACACACACACCGTGCACCTGTCCGAATGTTCTCCTATCCGTTTTTTGTCCGTACGCGCGCGTATTTTTTAATCGGTAATTATAATCGCGACCGGCCATTGAAGTAATTCCGACGCACCCTGTTGCTGTGTGTCCGTCTCCTACGTACGTACCGTATTTACGAACGCGGAAACGTTCTCGTACTTATTTATCGCCCGGGCTCCTCCTTGCACTATCGGCGCCGCGACTCGAACGAACGCCCGTTGTCTGTGGACGATTGCCGTAAATATTTCGACGGGCTATAGCGAACGCGCCAACATTTTCTTACGCGTTTTACGAGGCGTTGACTTAGCACGCGCGGAACGTCGTCGAATCGATCGATTATATACATGTATTTCTACCAGTCGGTGGATTACGTCACTTGCACCAACAACGAAAGTCGAGTTTTTCCCGAGTGTGTGTGTATATATATATATATATATATATATATATATATATATATATTGTAAGATTCGACATGCGCGGAACACTATGTGTAGGTTACATGTAGATTGATACACGCATCTACTCAGTAAATGAGAATTTAACCTTCGCGTTGTAAAATATCGTATTATATTATATCGGATAATCTATTTGAAAACCTGGTGTCGAATGGAAACGTGTAAATACATATATATATTCGTGTTTAGATCGAGAAAAATTGAACATAGTACGCGGGTATAAATTTACGTTTGAAAAAATTTGAAGGTCATCGTCCACGCTAATAGGATAGCGATTTTGTCCGGGTCACTGGATCACTTGCATCTTCGTCGCGGAATTTCGTAATAACTGGTCCATAAACGAATACGTTATTTTCTGGAAATACGTGGGAACGTACATCGCAATAAATCATTCTGTTATTATTGTGTTATTGCGCGCCCAGTAGAGTAAACGGAATTAATTATAATTAATATTATTATTATCGTCGTCGTACAAAAAACGTTATTTGGTTTAATACAAAAAGGCCGACGTTTACGGCGCGAATACAAAAACCAGTTCAAATGTTTCATAGGTATTTTATATTTGTCCGCAAAAAACAATACGTTTATACGAAACGCTGTACGTACAATTATACGCGAATGAGTTTTATTCGTTGTAGTGGCGCGCACATGTACGTATATGTTAAAAATGGTGGCCCGTCTATTTCCGAAAAAATCAATTATATATATATGGTAAACAGGCGTGTATTTCCATAAAACAAATAAAGGGTTTGTTGATTATCCGTACGTTTTTCATTCATTATAATATTAATTATAATGTAAAATCGTCACGTTTTAACCGCGTGTACGATAAACCGTACGCTACGAAATCGTATTTTGAATAATTTAAAAGATACAACAAATTGCGATTTCTTTCAAAGCGTACCGATAACAGGTATTGGTTTTGGTCGATACCGTTAATTGATTTGAGAATACTTTGGTTTAATGAAATTTTCGATGATAATAATAATAATAATTATTATGTTTACGTTATACGTATATATATATATATATACGTATGTATGTATATTTGTATATACGTTTATATGTACTTATACTGTCAAGCGGGATAATTTATTATAAACGCGCAAAGATAGTCGTAACTTCGAGAAACGCGTACGTGAGAAAACCTTCGTGCATATGAACCAAGCGTATAATTCGTATAGGCGTATACATTTTCCGGTTCGTCAAGGAACGACCCCTCTAAAAAAAAAACGCGTGCGTGCGTGTGTGTTCTGTGTATTTGTGATTGTTTTACGACCGTGTGAGAAGTCCTTCGCGTACGTTTAAACCATGAACGTATTATAGTCTTGAACTCGCGGCGATAATTCGAAAACTTTTATTTGGTGCTCAGAGTGACGACACAACGGCTAAAATGTTTACTGAACCGGCGGCAGTGGTGACGTGCGAGAATAAATTATTATTGAATTGTCCATGAACCGTTCGTAGGGACGATGTTTTGTATGCGCGCGTAGGCGGCAATGAGATGGTGGTGATGGTGGTGCTGGTGGTGGGGGAAGCGAATTCAAAAGCGTTTACCAATAATAGACGCAATGGGACGGCAAATGTAAACACATTAAATACGACGCGCGCGCGTTAGGCTCAAGACAAATGTTTGTCTTATGCAGATAGCGAGGGATTCTCGGCGCAAGGCTTCACCACCGTGTGTCGCGGCTTCTTAAGAGAAATCTAATTGCGCGGATCGGACGTGTCAGAGGAGTGTACGGCGGAGAGGACGGGAAGAGAGTGCCCAAGAGGAACGCGAAGAAAACGAATCCGATTAAACGCAGCTCTAATGACGCGGATGGATTCCAATCCGACAAAGACGTTTTGGAGAGCGGTGATAGGGGAACGACGGGTTACAGCCAAATGCGGACGACCGGAAGAGGGTGTTCGAAATTATTGTTATTTAAAGAAGGCAGCGTGCGGATTTTCGGACTTCATTTCCGAGGGTCGCTAGTGTTGTTGCGAATCCGGGACAAATCGATCGAAATAATTTATCATTACGATACATAAACACGTAACGCGTTTTTAGTTTTATATAACATACGCGACACCCTATTTGCGTATTATTGGTACGATTGTTAAACGGATATTTCTTTGTATTAAATATAAC
>JAIPRN010003800.1:0-18845 GCA_025469175.1 Geopemphigus sp. TES_GeoC_2020 | reverse complement strand
TTTTAACAAGTAAATTATGTCTCGGCTAATATGTAATAATAGTTTAATTAATGAGTATCATCTCTAGTAACGTTATTAACATATCTTAATTTAGGATGAAAAAAAAATGAAAAAATTTTTTTTTCAATAAAAAAATAATAAAAATTACAAATGCCTATTACATATATATTAACTTTGGAATTTATAAACCTGATATAGTTTTGACTTTTTAGCTAATTTTCAAAAGAATAAATATTATTTATAGACTATTCAAATTCAGTCTGTTAACTTTAAATAACATCGATATTATAACTATATTGTGTAAAGCAATTAGTAATAAAACTAACGTTTAATATATCATAATATAGAAAGAAAATTATGAGTATTTACAAAGTGCTTAAAAGGGTGAATAGGAAATCCTACAAAGTATCAATGATAATTAGCAATACATATTAATTGTATCCTAAAATACTATAATTAGTAGATAGTGTATTTACATAAAAACTAACATTGAAAATCATACAACACATTTGGGTATATATTTGGATTTGTTAATTAGTGAAATTGATTCTGAAAATGAATAGTCCAAAATTACATCAGACGTTTTAAAACGAATTAGAGAAAAAAAATTGCAAATTGTATAGGAAAAAAATGTTTACTCACTGACTAAATGTCCACAATGAAAAAAATTTAAAAGTAAATATGTAATTTTCTATCGAGTTATTTTTGAAAATTACATACAATCCATTTAAAAATGACAGTTACTTTTTTTAATTCACAGTAAATGATAGTATAAAAAAAAGAATAAAAATGGAAATAAAAACTAATATAAAATGGGAGAATACGTACGAAATCATAGCTATTCTAGTCTACGTGCCTACCATTACTTACAAGAAAACTTGAGTATATCACTATAGATATCAGTAATGTTACGTTTGATATAGACGGTCATATTAAAAAGTAGTGATTTCCTGTATGCTGATTCTCTCCAAAAGAATCGATTTATTAGGTTAGTATTCAGTATTCATTGAAAATTTGTATTCAAATATTTGTTAAAACTGTTAATTATTTTTGTATATACTTAATTACTACGTTTACTACAATTATAGGTTTTTTAACACGCACTAATAAGTTTAAAGTTACTATACAGCAAACGTAACTTATTAGAATTTTAATTCATTTGATCAGTTCTATCAGTACCCTATAATATTTATTAATTGTATTTAATATTTATACACGCGTGTATGTGAGTGCGTGCGTGCGTGTGTATTCAACATTTTATACTACCCAATGATTTTGGTCATTAATTATGTATTAATATTTAAAATTAAAAGTGAAATATAAAATGTTAAATCAACATAAAACTAACTAATTTTATCAAAATATAAATCCGTTTTTAAAATTTAATAACAAATTATTCAGAAATGACATAATTAATAATACGTTATTTATAAAAAGTATCATTTTATACGTTTGAATAATTGTATATCATTTTATAAACTTGTTTGAATATTCTGTTTATTTTATAGTGAAACGTGTGTTTAAAATTGAATTTAAAACATGTACGGGATATTTACAACGGCATTCATTAACAATGCAATATGTACAAAACAAAAAACAAAAAAAACCGTATAAATCGATTGCGATAATTAAATTTCAATGGAACAAACGTGACAGGACTGTGTTGAAAATGAATTTTTATTATCGACGACGAACGAGCGAATTCGCAGACACGCGGTCGATGGTCGGGCAGGGAACGGTAGTCTACTAATAGTAGTATATGGGGATCAAAGTGTAAGTAAGGAAGGGGGGCGAGTTGGAATCGCAAAAACATTTTTCCCCCTTTTTCTCTACCCGTTCGTTTTCCTACAGTTCACATCCCTATAGTACATTATACACAATAACGGTCGTCAACGACGGTACGGTGGTGAGCGACTGGCTAGACTGGTTCGGGACGCGGGGATCGAACACACACACACATATATACAGAATGTCTGGTGCGTTTTGAATTCCCTTCCCCTAACTGTCATTTACTGAGCCGATCAGAGTTTAAAACCATCCGCACTACTCACCAGACTCATCTATAAAGATATTATAACTACTATTATTATTACTATTACTACTACCACAGGCACCAGAAAAGGAAAAAGTAGGTGAAAGATAGTGCATCTTCTCTCTTATCACTATATCATTACTTTAAATAATATTAATTAAACATAATTATGGTTGTTGAAGCTGTTTTGACATAATCTATATATTAAACTAACTTTATCCAGATCCGTTTTCGATTTTACAATAATAATAATGTATACAAATATTTTGAAAGTAAATATTAAAAACATTAAAAGTAAACCCGAGAGACATTGAGTAACAAGTTCGTCGTTAGTTGTTACTCAAAATACGTAACTATAAATGGTCTATTAGTCTTTGTTGAAGCGCAATCATCACTTGGCGGTCTCGTAGACTGTTATTTGCAAAAGCAACAGTTATTTACGTGTATACTTAAACACAATTCACAAAAAAGGATTTGATAAACTAGACTTCATTTAACAATTTTATTAACCGCAGAGCCTAGATAATGATCATATTTGTTGATTGCGTCACATAACTATTCCTGATTTTTTCCTCGACATATAATATAATAAAACCAATTTTTGTTCGAAAATAACCCTAAAAGAATAATTAAAAAAGCATTAAGTCTGCACGTACACGTGTGTGTTTTTGGTTAGACCAAACGGTGTTTTGATCATTCATACTTGGAGTTTTATAAAATATTTCAAAATTCAAACTTCATCACGAGCATAATTGTAACAATTTCAATACGCGTGAACAATTTAATGAAAATCGGTATAATAGACGCTAAGAAAAACGAAGAGGAACGTTTCTCACTTCCAATGAAGACCGTCTAGGAAGAATCATCTCAATAAAATATTTGTGCGTAATCGACTTCAATTTAACCATAAGTTCAGTCTCCAAATATACTTGCATATTAAAATCTTGGTTTGGAAAATTATATTCTTGTTATTTTCATACGCATGTAAAGCAAGTAAAACTGTCAATAATAGACATTAAGTTACTAAACACTAGCTTATATACACATTTATGTATATAAATAATCACATAAGTCTGGTAAGTTACATTTTGATCCATCTAACTGGATGGATAATATTTAAACGATATTAATTTAGTGATAAACATGTTTATTTTTCAAATAAAATGTAATATCAAAAAGGAATGTTTCATCGTGTTGTGAACATATTGTAGAACTTATATCCACCAGTAAGGCACATAATTTATCCCACAATGTCGTTCCAAATATAAAAATTCTTCAACGTATCATCATATCAATTATAAATGGCATAGTTAAATTTTCAATTTACATTATAAGCTGGTCATAAAAGCCGTTCTCAAAGATCAATAAACGCACTTAAAATTAATTTTTATAAATTTTTTTAAAATTGATGACAAGAAATTGTTTTTATTACTTATTGCCTTTGTACTTTGAATTTAGTCTAATTTATAAATTGAAACGCTTCTGTGTATTTTTATCGTTGCAAATAAATAGTATTTCGAAATAAACGAATAATTACAAAATTATGCGTGAAAAATAGCAAGTTATGTTAGGTGTTTAAAGAAAAAATTAATATAAAAAAAATTAATATTACCAGTTTTTAAAAATTTTGAAATATGTTTGAACAGGTGACATATGCCTAAAGCCAAAAAAACTTTAAGCACGTGCGTTTATACATAACACAAATTACATATCTGGCTATCGTCTTAAGATAAAACATATTTTAATCTTAGTCGGCTATTTTCACGTCTGTATGAAACAATCTTTGTTAAAAGTTTTATGTCCGAATAATAATAATTACAATAACCATAGAGGTCGAATGTTGTTGCATTTGCAATAAATTGTCTAACATTCGACTATGTTATTAAGTAAATATTAAATTCATTTTACACGAGTACGAGTTGAAGTTAAAATATTTCTTTTTTACAATTTTCGGCATTTTGTCAATTTTATCATAATTTTGGCAATTTATAAATACGACGTATTCGATACACGTTTAAGTGACGTTTAGTAGTTATTAAAGCGTAATGAACGAAATTTAATATACATTTTTAGTGTAACTTTTTGCATTTTTCGATGCAACAACATCCTAGTCCTAATAATAATAATAGCAAAGGGACCGACGGGAGGTGTGTAACGTGCCGACGGCTACTGCGGAAGAGGAAGTGGCGTATAATATACAGTGACGAACGAGTGGCGAGGCGGTGTGTTGACGGCATCGAGCGTGCGGTAGTGTGTTAAGGGGGTTGCTGTGAATGTGGGGGAGAAGGAGAGGGGAAATACGTCTAGCCGTATCGACCGATTCCGCGCCAGGGAAAGGCAGCGGCGGCTGTGGCTTCCGCGCACGTAATATTACATATACATAAACAAAATACTATACAGCGACGATGATGGTGTTATAGTAGTAGAGAGGGGCAGCTTTGCTGCATTGCGTTCGCCGCCACTGCCGCCGCCGCCACCGCCACCGCCATCGCCATCATCAGCAGCCGAGCCCCAGTTCATTTCCGGGGTCGACGAGTATAAGCCTCTATGACCATGGCGAACGGTGTGTGGTGTGGAGATGCGGATGGTGGCTACGGGGTACATGTACACCCTGTTCCACCACCACCCTTTCCCAAACGTTAGGGTCGCAGACATACACCACCCCACTCCTTAACCGCCGCCGCGACATCAACCCTTTCGGCCAAACTCGATCATCAGTCGCGCACAGACGTAGATACGCCCGCGTCGCGCACACGCACTCGCACCACACTGTCCGGGACGGGATACCGGCGACGATATAATAATAGTAATAATAATGATTTCGTCGTCCGACCATTATTATTTCGTCGAGTTTTTCTTCTCCTATTATTATTGGTATTATTTAAAAAAACGCATGTCTATCGTTTACCCTCTCGAAATCACTTCACCATCCGCAAATTCTGCGGTTTTCTTTTGATTTTCGGATTAATACCATTTCGATTTACTTAATTAGTCGTTGCTGCGAACTCCTTGTCACCCTGTTTATAATAATGCGTAGTGTCTTGTACGGAGTCCGTTCGGTGTATTTTGTTTTTATTAATTGATTTTCTATTATATTCCTCGCGATATTATTCCGCTGTCTTATTTTTAACTGATCACGTCCGTTTCGATTACGTCCATTGTTTATTACGTAACAACGAATACTTTTCCCGTTCATAACGAACATTTCATCCATAAACACGTAAATCAAAATTATCGCGCACGAGCTAAGCGTGGAATCGTCACAACTAATTACAAAACAATACTGTAATTAATCACGAGTATTCTTACGAAATTAAAACACACGCGCGGGCGCACACTTTAACGACAATTAATAATAATAATTTTATAATGATCGAGAAATCTCATCGAAACGAAAAATAGTTTACGCGTATTTTCGTATTACTATTATCACGCGGAGTTATTTTTATTTTCGAAACTCCGCAACGCATAAGCTACATAAAACTTTGACATTTTTCATTCACAACATACACAACATTTAAAGTCATATCTGGTTAAATAATAGTAATACCTATTTTATAAATAAACATTTGCAAAATTTTCCTTTTATTATACCAGCGTTATATTAACGTTTTTATTATGTTATTGTGTGATACAAGTAATATATTTCGATATAGATACATAATGTAAAGGCACTAATAAAAAATATTATTCTGCTTATAAATGATATTTTAGTTGGGACAACATTAGGTGGCACACGGGTATTATGTATTAATATTATTCTTATGGGTAACTTATCATATTTCGGTATAGAATTGTCATCCCTTTCTATATACACGCGGGCCATTTCGAAACGATCAGTTTAATCCCAGACAATATTTAATAATACAATACTCCACCACATTGACCCTATACAAATTAATCCTTGGTTGTCCTTTTACTTTGCTTGTTTTTGGAGTCCCGAATATTAAGAATAATACTTAGGTCTAATATATAAAACGTATTTCCATATGGAGCGTAAATTCAGATAAACAGAGATGAAGAGAGAGAAAGAAACAATCTCAGCGAAATATGTCTGCGTTCATTTTGGAGGCGAAATCACTATGATCACCCCTTTAAAACCGTATAGGCTACATAATCTATGTTTATGGTAAACAGATAAGTACTATATAATAATAAACCATGGCGTTAGTCATTTCGATTTAGACTCGAAATTAAGCGTCGCAGAAATTATTCGTAAAGATCATATTTATATGGATAATTTATACTCGATATCATATAATATACATAAATGAGAAAACAAGAGGTTTTGAGATACAAGTGCAAATCGCAATCAAAAAAACTATATATCCAAAAACCTACAATATATTCGTAGGATCCAAAACAAAACAAAAATTACTTTCAAAAAATTGAAATATATATACGATACCACTTTATCCGTCGCCTATATATTACGTATACAAATAAACTGATTTACTAGCTCAAGAAATGTTATTATTTTAAACACTCATCAGAATGAAAAATCATGCTACATTCTCATAGAATATTACAATATGTTTATATGTATCAATTTGAATAATAATATTTACAAGTTATAGTATTTAAATTTAATATAAGAAAATATTAAATTTTATTATAATAACAATATAATGCACGTAATTAATAAACCTCACCATCAATTTTATATTAAACGCTTATATAAACCTATTTATCTAAGTAGATTTTTATGAAATTTTAAAATATGTTTCGGGAAATATAATATATTCGAGTATTAAATGTGTAGTATGTCCAACACAAATATTGATTATGATAGTTAAATGATGTTTAAGACATATGAAAAACAATATATGAATTCATACGTGTTTTAAAATATCAATAACATATAATACACGATAACACAGGTTAAATCTTCTGGCTTGAATATTCAAAATTACACATTTTAATAAAATTGTGTAGGAAATCAAGACATTTTTGAGACAAATTTAAATAAAAAACTCGTATTTAAAATAATTACACGTTTTCTTTTGCAGTTATATTTATAATCATTTTTTTTAACCGATAATCCCTAATATATATTATGTCTGATAAAATGGTTTAAATAACACCGGTTTGACAGGGATGAGAGAAGGGGCAGTAAGTGCACAAAAAAATAACCAAATGAAGTTATCTAAGATTTAATGGACCGTTCCATTATTATTTCCACAATTATTTGAAAATTGAATGTATTTGTTATTTATTTTCACGGAGTTTATAATCTATACAAAAACATACAGATTTAAATGTTTCATAACCGTAAATATATGGGATGATTTTGATTTGCTATATTGTAGACTAGTATAATATACATTATGTAAACCGATTTTCGATTGACTAATCAGAACGTTAAGAGAAAATTCAAATGTTTATATATTTATTATACGCGTGAATTATATATACAATATATAATATCTAGGTTAAAACGACAGTTTAGGGTAATGCTTTAATTAAAATGGACAGAATCTACATTAAATGTCTGAAACAATCCATATATTGTCACATCCAAAATAGAATTATGAACTACTTATGATAGTTGCAAATAAAATAGAAATCCGATAATATCTGAAACCGACAATTTGGCTAATTGAATGAAAAATGTATAAAAAAGATTTACAAATATCGCTTATAATATTCGAAATCCATACGTAATATTTATATATTGTTTTGGTATATCTGAATAACTAATGTATTTAGCTGCATACACTATCAGTAACAATAAAAATTAGTTCAAGAATGTAATATATACGCGAATTATATAAGGCAGTACTTCTTAAATCTCTGTTGGATTGAAATCGTGTATAATACGATGAAATGAACAGGGTAAAATGTTAATAATGAAAATTTTAATTCCAAAGTTGTGAAATAAAGATTTTGATTCGGAGAATGAAATGGAATATGACGGTAACAGTATGAAATTCACAATCGACAGATATAATTCGCAAACGAAAAACGCGTCAACGTTAAACAACGTAATATAAAATACAGGTGAGTGAACGGGGCCCGGAGAACGATGCGGATTTATCCTATACACGACAGATACGTGTTGTAACAATCGATTTAATACGAAACGTCTATTTAAATTAACAAAAACGATGCGCGAAATGTTTATACAAAACCCAAACGAAATGATATCCTTCGAAAATGATATACTGATATCCTCTTGTCGGTCGTGAAATAGGTTTTGTATTTCAAAAATAAATTCAATTCGAAACTGTTCTGCGCATTCTATTCGTTTATGTCTGTTGCGGCGAGACGTGACATCAGTTCGGGGCGTGCAATAATATATTGGTTACGTTCAAATTGTTGGCAGTGAAGAAATAGTTAGTACACACCCCTGTCATATAGCGACGGTATGTACAAAAGAGTAGCGAGTAATACACGGAAAATATGGACGTATTCTTGCGTAGTGAATACCAATGGTAAAAATATTACGTTGGATAAAAAATAAAAATATTCCACTTACTGAAATCGATAAGAAGTCTGCCGTACCCTTGCCTTTGGTATGGAGGTAATGTTAAAATACAGCTCACGTTGAAATTCAAAAACGAATTCTTTTCCTGTAAAAAAAAATTGACAATCTATATATTGTTATCTATTACACACACATTCATAAACCGAAAAATATTTGATCAGATCATCAATATTTTGTCAACTGCAAGTCGCTTATGTGACATACAAATGACTCAATTCTACATATAAAAAACTATATAAGATGATCCACGCACGTATACTCGTATATGTACACCTATGTACGTGCTACACGTGGTACAAACACTACAAATAAATGGTATAGAATAATATGAAAACAACGAAGCGTCGTTAACCATTTGCGATTGGAGATGTTCATGACAATAATCAAAAATATACGACAAATATAATATTATCCGTTTTAACTTAATAATAAAATTAATAATAAATTATAGTAATAGAATTATTCATAATTAATTGTAACGAATTATTTTTAACTATTTCAATATTATTCTAAAATAATGACATTAAATTCTTAAATACTTTTGTTAGAACGACAATCGATGATCCATGCCGGGAGTAACACAATTTCAAAAATAAACGTTACATTATTAAAACATGACTAATTTTTGATTAATTTATGTGTTATTTTTAGAATAAAAAATTTGTTAGGTAAATGCTGAACAATACATTTTATAGAAATAGTTAATTAAACAAATTTAAGGAACACTGTATGAACAATATGTGAAATAGTATATCTTATAAATATACTAATTAAAGTGTAAACATTCTAAAATCTCACTTAATCCAAAATGAAATATTAAAAGTATTGATAAAAAACCGTACACGTAATAATGAAGTTTTATTTTTTATATTTGGTTTAAAATCGTTATAAACGTCTATATTTTAACTAAAGAATTAGTATGTCGATTTTCTAATGATAAACCACTATCATATACTAACAGGTAATACACTTATGCAAATGTTTTATATTATCTATTTTATAACAACTATTTTTGAATCCGAAAGCAAGATAGACAACAGAGAAAACTTTTTAAATAAGTTTTCTAATAACGACGTAAACACGCTTAACTGCCACGAAAAGATATAATCGAAATAATTTTACTTATAAATTAAATATTTAAATAATTAAAAATTAATTAAATATATTTAAAAATCTTAGAGAACTTTTAAGCACATTAAACAATTAAAGTCTAAAATATTAAACAAACCACGTAAATGGATACCAGACTTACTTAAAATTTAATGAATGACGCATGATTTTAGGGTGAAATTAAACGCATATTTATATGATGACATCATTTTTCTGGTACAATATTTAAATTCAAAGCAATAAATTTTGATATTTTATTTTGACAATGGTAAAAAAATGTATCACAAAACTATTTTATACATATATTTCTAAAGACGTGCATATGTGATAAGTGAAATTAGAAAATTTTTTATAACCGTCCATCCGATGTATTAAATTTTTGAGTGTAATCGATGTATAACTTCTTTCAACATTTTTTACTTATACAGACTATAAATGAATCTAAATAAATATTAATTTTTAAACCATTAATCAATATAAGTACATACATATATATGGGGTTCATTAGATACGATTGTTTTATAAATAAGTTGAGAAAAAAAAATATATAATATATTTAGAATATTATTAATTTATCTATTTAAATATAACGGTACTATATTATATAATAATAATATAATGCATACAAAAACATAGATTTCAAAATTGTTTTATAATAGAATATCTAAAAATAATATCAATCTTTTACTGAACTAATGAAAATTAGAATAATTCTACACTACTATATATAATACGAATACAAAAGATTTTCATGGTCAAGTCAACGTTTGTAATTTTTTATTTTACTAAATAATTTTTACGCGCTATTAGTAGCAACAAACATGCACTCTCACGCACAACGAAGTGTTTATAGAAAGTAAAATATATAATTATATATGATGACTTTTAAAATATAACGAATGTTATCCAATAAGCTTTTAAAATTAAGACACAGTGAAGTAGAAGAGTACTCTAATATAGTTTAAGAACATTTCTCAATTTAAAGGAGATGCTTAATCAGAAATTTTTAAGCCCTACAGTTATTAACATATATTGCAAATCAATATAGTTATATAACCACTACATCATGTGTATCAATTGCAAATTTATTATTGTAATAAAAATACAGATATTAATGTTTCTATCAAACTACACAAAAAACGACTCCTTTTCAAGTAGCAAAACTTTTTCGTTTAATTATTTTAATGCTATAAAATAACGTAAAAAAAAATACAAGTGGCCTTTAGAATATCAAAAGTTATCCTTTGTCTCAGGTATAATAAGTGAGAATTTTATTTTGAAAATAATAAATAGTTCTTAAATAATTAAAAAAGGAACAAACACTAAACGAAATAAAATTTGTATAAAATCCTGACAGATAATCATAAAATATATATATAATAACAATAAAGAATGTATCGCGATTAAAATTCCAATAATAAATAATAAATAAAATATTTAACGTGTTATAAATTCAAAACTATCCATATCGTATATTTCTATTTTTTGAAATTTAAACCGTCGACTTATTTTCGATACAACGTCAATAATATTTTTCAGGCCGGAAATAGTTAATACATAAGTATAAAACGATAATAGAAATTACAAATTTAACAAAAACGAAGACGAAACCCGAACTATTGATAATATTATGACATTGCAAATGTTGACTATTATTAGACCACGTCTCTCCTCTTCCCAACACAATTTCCTATTGGTTTTCCAATATTGAGCAAACCGTTTTACCAAAAGTTTCGACATTTTAACACACGTGTGCCGTGTTTACCCGGCAAACTTTTACAATCCGAAATCGTATTAGAAACTTCTAACGACGGATAGTTTTCAATAACCGTGTTATAAAATTATCATACAATGAAGGTCTTTTTATTAAATATTAACAATTTTATTAAAATTATTATTATTATTATTATTTTATATTACACCGTGCGAAAAATAATGTAGGAATAATTTTCTTCCTCGATCGACACACATAAATAGTAATATTGAATATAATACATTAATATAACATCACACATATAGTACAGTAACTATTTATGCTAATAATATATTTTATATTCTAGTTGAATGAAACAATAAAACAAAATACTAAATAAATGTAACATATTTATGTTTTTTATATTAATTACATATAATATGTAATAATTGTTGATAGAATTTTTCATAAATGTAACACTTAACAATTAAAATATTTTATACGTTATAAATTATTAGATATTTTTGGGCCAAATAACTATGTAATGTCATACAGTTTTATTTTGCGTCAGGCCATAATATAATACAAATAGGTAAACTACATGTAATTAAAGGCATATAAAGATACAAAATCTTTAGAATAGTAGTGGTACAAAAACTCCCTCTTTCAAAAGTTTTACTTGAAAATTATTATGTGGACACATAGTGTGATGTGTTTAGTTTATTTTATTAGAACCAAATTCTAATTAACTATATAGACAAATGTTAATTTTACTATATCTTCCTTTACGTCAAAATGTATATTGAAGTATAGTAAATGTTATTCTGAAATTGTTGAGATGTAAACATTTTTTTTTATTCGCCACTAAATGATCATTATAATGCATTAATTACAAATACATATACGTCATTATAACAAAATACGTTTATTGTATTGCACAGAATTAAAAATAGTCTACGGATTGCTTTTGCCTTTATAGGAAAAGGGAGATAACGTAATTACTGAATGGATATTATTATACAAACAAATTCAAGTTAATTTACACGGCCTGAGCGTATCATACGTAAAACTATTAATTTATTAGTAATGTTTTAAATATAAAACTGTATCAAGTCATTGCTATAAAATAAACGCTTATAAATAACTCCGAAAAAATATACGAATATACAAAAAGCATCAACATATTTGTAAAGAAACGTGTAATTTATAGTATATTTTTGTCAAATGATATAATCGCGATTATTACAGTACACGTAAAATCCTAATCAAATTTATATTTCAAACATTCAGTTGTTCAATAAATGACATTTAAAAAATAAAAATATAACGACGCATCGGCTATATATATATATATATATATATATATATATATATGTAAGTACACAATATTTACAGACACAAAGAAAATTCAACAGATTAAAAAAAATTAAATCATATTGTATACGTATGTAAAGCAAAAAGTGAAAGCATATTGAAGAGAAACGCCTGCGAATATAATATATACATAGAAATTGGTTAAATGATATAAAGTTAGGGAAGGTTATGTTCTTTTTAATGTATATTGTTACAAAAACACGAATTGAACATCACGTACGTCAACAGTTATACAACGTTATGGACGTTTGCCAAATATTAAAAATATATAGAATATATATTAAATTAAGGTACATTTATAATCATATACTAAAGCAATAATTGTATACGAATGTTTTTTACCTTGAAAATAATTCGAATGTTTCAAAGGATTTCAGCGAAGTCACAAATGTATGTTTCATGAACAAAAAACCGTTTTAGATATACGTCTCGAAATTGGAATAATACATTTTGGGACACATACATTTAATTAATTCGATTACATGAATGGGATTGCTATAGTTACATTGAACGTCAGTTGTTTGAAGTTAAATTTGTCGAGCTTATAAAAAATAAATTTCACGTGTATACTATATCGAGCGAACATTTATTTGCATATTCAACAGCGACTCAATATTATATACCTATTTATACAACATTTTAATATATAAAACTACGTTCACGGATGTTACTGTCGTCGGTGATAAGTGAACGCAATTTCTATTTTCCTCGACCCACCTCACTCGTGGAATCGATTTAATTTAAAGAGCTTAATTTGGGTGTATTAATTGCAAGTTTTTTTTTGACTTAAAACGAAAAAATTCGATCATTTTTAAAGAGAAGATAGATTACGCTGAATTTTGAGACTTCAACCCTCTTCGATCAGATTGATTTCAACTAATATTTGCAAGTTAATGACTTAAATATGCCATAGAAGTCCGCCGAAATTAAAAGTAGTATAAGCACGATAAATAAACAAGAGTCGTGCATACATTATAACGGGAAGGAATGAGAGGTGGGGTGAGATCGTAGACGGGTCGAGTGTAAAGAAGTGGTGATAGGGAAAGACGTAGTAGGGGAATTTGCACGTATGGCCTTGCGTCTGGCCCCCAGCCCGCCGCCACTGTCGCGCACAGCAGCCGTTCCCTTGGCAATTTCAACTGGAAGCTGTTCCAACCGCCGCGTCGCCGACAGGGTCACTGACCGACCGTGTATAATATTATATATATATGAAATGCAATACCGGTCTCCCGTCCGTGTCTAGAAAACCACTATAAAATCGCATATTTCTGAGTATGTTTATGCACGCGCGGGTGTGGGTGTGTGTGTTTGCGTGTGTATGTGTAAACATACCTACACACATGAAATATATAGTTATGTATAAGTACATTAGTTATTGCACACACACACACACACACACACACACACACAACTTACAGACACATGGACCGGTCCACCATAGCGTGAACAGGTGTTATTCTATACTCACATTTAACACAATCACGAAATAAGAATAGCACATAATTTCAACAAATCGTTTCGTTACGTTTGAGGGCAATCGATAGATATAAATACGAAACGTGTCACCTATGATTTCATAATAAATATACAATAGTATTCGTCATTCGGAAGGGTGTAACTAAGAATGTTGGCTATATCCATATTGCAAATGTTTTTTGCAGCCGAATGACTCGAGCCGGTTATGTTAGATTTTATCGTCGGGCAAATCTTGGTACGGTGATCGAGGAGAATAATTACTTGGTTATTTAATTATTATAAAGCAATTGACGATATAACTTAAGTTTCAAGTTGTGAGACTTTCAACAAAAAATATACATATTTTTTCAAACTGTCAACATACATATTGTATTGTTACAATGTACGAGGGAATAAGTATATATGATAAATAATATATTTATATATTCAATAATGATTATACTCAAAAACTACTGAGCCGACTGTTAAAAAAATGTTCAAAGACTTCACTGTCATCTCCGGACGAACATAGTTTGCGTCTAATTCCATTACGTCAGATACGAGACATCTTAAAAATACTGACTTTACGATCACGTGTTGATATCTATCATAATTGTAATTGTAACAAAAACTATTCCTAAAAATAAGTCAAATCTCTTTTTTGTCAATTGTTTTATAATTCTTATGTTATAAGCGCGGTTTAATCATGATTCCATTTTGGTAGAGTAAAAATATTTGTAATATGTTGAGCGAAAAATTGTGAGAAAGATATTATATAATGTGTAATAAGATTCAATCCAAATTATGAACAAAACCTAGTCGTGCGACAGTTACAGAAATTATAAAAACCGAAAAGATTAGACAGTGGTAACGATCTCAAAAATTAACGTGAGAAAATCTTTTCAGATTCGAGAAAGAGAGAAAAGTGCAAAATGTACATTGCGTCATCTCGAAACTCGGGCACTACCATGTTCTATAAGAAAACAACAATCAAGTCTTTTACAATGATTCGACGATCAATTAAAGCTTTCTGCTCACCATAGAATAACACAATAACCAAATGCACGTAGTTCGAAATCTACAGTAATGAAATAGATTATCTAAATATGAAAAACCAAAAAAACCCGATAAATGAATACAATTTGCATGTCAATGAAAAAAAATGGACGAAAAAAACTCAGATTTTGTTGCAATGGGGTGGTGAGGAAAAGAAGAAAATTCTACCTCCCGGTTCTCAAATATCTACCAAAAACTAATGAAAAAACTAAATTATAAATACGTTATCTATAAAATTTCTCGTAAATGCGACACACGGTTTCAAATTAATTCATTGAAGTGAACAAAGTATAATAAGATAACTAAGTAATGATACGTTTATGAATCGAATGCATATTATTTTGGCACCATATCGGATAAATATCTTAATCCAACAAATATTATATGCTAGACATATTACAACGATGTTTCCGAATTTGTACTTTGAAATGAAAATATCTTATAGAAGTCATCATTTAACTCAACTAAACAAGATGATACAATAATGTTTTGTAATTGTTTTACACATTGTATTTTTAGAACCTAACAAGCCCGGCGCGGACAGTTCTTTCTATAAAACTGAATATACGTTCATCGAATAAACAATTTAATAACGATACAAAAAGTATAATATTATTATGACGATGAATATCTTTTTTTACATTTTATAAAATATAATTTCATTAAAATATAATATTATATATACATCCATCCATATAATGTAAAAGATTATTATATGGTATTATAGAAATTTTATAAGTACGAAACAGTTTTAATCTATAAGAACATATATATATACTTAATAATTATCCTTATGAATGTACATTTTTGTTTGTAATTTTGTATTAAAATGCGTATATATATATATATATATATATATATATATAAGTATATAAGTATATAAGTATAACAAGTACATTTTAATTAATAATAAAAACACTATTTTCATGAGAATATTATACCTGATACATGTTATACAATTTCAATATACTAAATATATTAAACACCTTAAATTGTTATATATTGTACAAAGTTTAACAATAATATACTTAACGGTCTTCGTGAAGGTTACTAGCATCGTTCATTATAATGAATTCTACGTAAAAGATGAAAGAGTTTTGCCCCAAATAGAATTCCACAGTACTGTTCACCCGATCAAAACCTTTTTTATAATTCTAACTTATCAGACAATTGAATAGTATGTTCCTTAATTTATTATTAGAAAACGTTTCTCTCATCCCCTTGAAAAAAACGACATTAACATTTAAACACCAAAATAATAAACGAATATCTACAGTATATTACATAAAGAAGTGATTAATACCACAATTATCTGAAATTCGACAACCACAAAATACCAACTTTTAAATAAATAAAATAAACATGAAAAATAGAAACGAAGAAATTAAAATACGAAATTTAAATTTATTAATAACAATAAAAGTAATTAATAACGAAGAATATGTTTTATTGTATCTATTTATAAACAAATGTCTTAAAATATTTCTAATTAATAAAATAACGCGTATCAATAGAAAAATAGTGTTTTCTACGAAATACCATATAACGTATGAAATGAGTTTTAAAATCTAAAAGAAATTAATTAAATTATTTCAGTGTAAAGTACTTTGGACAATTGTAAAATATATTTAAATAACATAAGTACTTATGACCTTTCACTTCAATACCATAGTATACCACTTAAAAATGTTTTGTGTAAATTAATTATTAAAAAATATATAGACCCAGAAGTTAATTAAAGAAAAAACTCATTGTCTTATCTAAACATTAAGAGCAATATTAATAAATATAAATGTAGTATTTTAAGTTTTTATCTTAGTTAACAAACAAAAAATATACAATGAATTATTTAGATTTTTAAGTAAAATAATTGTTTAAATATATATTATCATTAATGTTGACAATTTTTTTCTTCTGAAAAGCAATTTAAATAATAAGATTTCATTTATAAAATATAACTAGTATAAGTGTATATATTTTATTGTCCAGAAGTAGAATAAGCAATATGATGATAAATAATAATTTTTTTAAACGAGAAGTACAATTAGATGAGGGTAGAATCAGGCGAGCGGTTTTAATTAAATGTTACTGATTTGGTATTCGAAATTAATCGTGAAAACACGAATTGCATAATTTTCTACCAATTTCCAAGTCTCAAACCATTTCGTGTATGTCGTGTTCGAAAATTCACAAAAACGATAATGTTGCAACACGATGATAAACGATTCAAACATATTTTGTATACATCATACTCATCAGACGACTTAGTCACCTGTGATTTTTACTTTTTAAAGAGACGAAAAGGACAATCAAGTTCACACCACTGGAGTTAGTCATTGATTAAGAAGAGACTGATAAAATTTCTTAGTGACACGTGATGAGAAAACTTGTTCGCCGATTAGTGGTAATGTTAAAAAATAAATATTTGGTTTTGCGTCTAGTTTAATATATTTACTTAGTTTTGGTTAATAGACCGAAGTTCCCCTTGGTACGTTTCATAGTAAATTCGTTCCGAGAAAACAACCCGATTACAAATTATTAACTATATATTCTACAGAAATAAAAATCGTTTTTATCCGTCTAATAATGACCGTTTTATTTTTATTCTTCATTGTACCAAGAAACTACTATAAACACTTCAAATTACTGCAAATTTAAAACGACTGTAGAACTACGCATACGACTTGAGCTTCGTCTTTATCGGTCGTCTCGCGATGGCTACATTTAAAATGTATGTTTAAAACCGACAACGAAACCGTTGTCGAATTATAAACTAGTGCTCAAACCATTACTTTTACAATATTTAATACGCGTGAACATTACTAATTCGACCATTGGTTAACACGTATTTATATAAATCGATGCTGTCGTATAACAGAACGGGTAGTGTTGGCCAGGCGAATCGTTGATAGGGATGGCGTAGTGGTGAAAATATGACGACTGAAGCGTAGATTTGCATGTGTATTTGAAACACGGCGCATGCAGAGAATCAATAAGCATTATTCACCTCAGAAGAACTACCACGTTTTGTTTATTATTATTATTTAATCAGACATCTTCCCCGTCAAGGCGACCATGAAACTGTACCAGAAGTGCGCACGCACTAGGATAACTGTGGGAGCCGTTCGTTCCAAATAGTATTTAATCATGATTAGCGCTTACGTAATTTCTTTGAAATACAACACTTCGATATTTGAGTATTACAAGATAAATGAGGATTAAAACGTTTTCAATTTTTTTTTTAATTCATGGCATGTTTAATTTTACCGAAGACATGGAATATAATACATATGGAACATTTATTTAACAAACATGGCAATAGTTAAGAAAAAATCGCTTTAAAAAATAAATTTATTCATTAAAAAAGCTCGTCTTTATTGAGTAAAATAAAAATTTACGAAAATGTTATAATAATAATAATTCTTATTTTTTAATAACTTTAATTATCGATAATAGTAAGTTGGGGAAGAAAACATTAACTTTTCATTACTTTTAAAAACATTGTCACTCGTTTTTTATTACTTAAAACACATTGATGTAAACAATAATTTGTTAAGTAACAACAAAAACATTTACTTATCTATATCTATCTATCTATCTATCTATATATATATATATATATATATATATATATATAT
>JAIPRN010003799.1:0-18852 GCA_025469175.1 Geopemphigus sp. TES_GeoC_2020 | reverse complement strand
AACGGTTAACGTGTATACGGGCGGGCGGGAGGGTGGGGTGTGGTGGGGGTAATACGATATAAAATAATTAATAACGAAACGAAAGTAACTGGTTTTGTCGACAGATTTTCATAACGTCAAAAGTTTCGCGTTGTCGGAAAAGTAATCGGCTTTTCGAGTATAACTTTAGTAATCAATGTTCGCAAAACAAGAAACTCGTTTAATGCTGAATGGCTAGCACTCCCTCGTGCCGCAGTCTGTTAATTAAATAATTTACGCGTTTATTTAAACTTTGATTAGTATTTATTCATAAGTATAAATCACCGGTGAAAAGTATTCGGAATAATTCCACCCCGTTTCGGCAAAAACGCGCGTACTGTAGCGCCAAACAACCCGGCGAAATAAATTCGTTTCGCCGAATCGGTCCGATTAACTTCGAATCGGACGGATCCGTTTCGGGAAAAATCGAACGGGTTCCGGCCGAACGAAACGACGTCTCCTCCCCCCCCCCGTTGTCATCGACGAGCGGAGTTCAGTCTCGACGGACGACATAGCGCGCCTCCGTTTTCGTGACTTCGAATTACGCCCGCCCGGTTGTTCGTTGTCGTCTACCCGTTTTGTGTTACCTTTTACTCGTCGGACGCGCTTTATTCATCCCGTACGCGCGCGCTCTTTAATTTATAATAATAAGTTATCCGCGGGCCATATTTCGTCGATTCCCGCACTTAATATCTATAATTATTATTATCACGGAACAATGGCGGGCTGGATCAGATAACGCGGAGGCGGCAAATATCGTACGGGGTTCGGAGCGGCGATAAACTCGATTAAACGTTCTCATATTTGTTTATAGCGGCGATCGATTAGTTTTAGAGGGAAAACGTTTTCGTTACCGGGCGTATTCGTGCTCGGCGCGGAACGGTTACCATTCGTTTTTAAACACGAGAGCCCGTGAATAGGAGAACCGAACGAAAACGTCCGCCGTAATCGTCTCGTGAGTAATTGTCACGAACTCGACAATTATAACGCGTCCTCGAAAAGACGCCAGTCAGTGGTGGCGTACGAAATAATACCGTCCGTCATAAACATCGTCGTATACATCGGCCGTCCAATGGCGGCGGTGGCGGCCCGTAATAAATTCTAAAACGTCGGTCGGTGAAGGAATGCGAGGTTGCCACCGTGTTCAGTAACAACGGCGAAACGCAATTACGTCGTAACGACAATTATACAATCCGAATAATCGCCGGGAATTCGGTCGTTTTACGCGAACGGAAACGTTTATTCGGTCGATACTTGCCCGAATAAGTACGACGGAAACGATCGTGTTCGGTTTTTGGGGGCGAAATCGTTTTCGATTCAATACTGGAACGGGTTCGTTGTCGCGCTAACCAACTGAAACGGGTTTTCGCGTCCTTTCGTGTTTCGCCAATTGTAAACAAACGGTCGGCGGTCGATTTTCGAACGATTCGCGTCTACACAAATTCGAGTCGATTTAAAAGCGTCGGACGCGCGTAGGCGTTGTTACGTTTCCGGTACGTTGACGGGACGTGTATTGTCGCGCCGGATTCGGCCGTTGTACGGTATTTGTAAACACGGGCACCATCGAAACGCCCGACCGAACGATGGCGTGGAACTCCGAAAAACCGATCGGTTTCGATCGTAAAGCTGCTCCGTTCACGAGCATTCGAACACGCGCGTCTTCGGTACCGTTTATTGCCGACGGAACGTATTTTCGGCACCGTCGTCGGTTTTATCGCCGTACGGCCCTTTCGCGTTTTGCCGGGCGCGCCCGAGTTTTCGGCCACCGTACGACGATCGAAACGATACGGTAACTTGGCGGCCATAGAAAAATGTACACCGAACGTATTTGGGCACGACGATTATTAACGAACCAAAAGCCATTTACCCAACCGAAAACGACTATTGTTTACGGGATTGTTATTTTTGATGAAACGTCCGATCGCGGAGTGCTAGTGTGCTCTATTGTTGGTTCGAATATATTCGCCGAAACGTTATTTAAAAAAGCCACCCCCTATTTATATTTCGCGGCGGAACACGAATAAATGGAAACGAAGTACCGGAAATAAAAAAAAAAAAAAAATGGGAAAACTTTTCGCCGAACGAGACGGTTTTTCGTATACGCGACGATTAAAAAATATTAGACGTCGTTGACGGCGTGAAAAACGGCCGCGGCGTTTTAAACGTTCCGATCATCGAACCGACCGGAACGCGAACGCCGTAAGTCGATCCACCTACGCGTACGTTATAAATTGTATAGCGTACCGAACGGACAGTGACGTACATACCTACGACGTAAATATTAATCGTCGATCATTCGGATTTACGTCCGTTTATGTATTTATTATATTTTACATTTATTTATTCGTTCGGTAACCGTCGTAACGAAATATATCGTTACGAAACGGGATCGTAATACGCGGCGTTTAACTCCCGTGTACCGACAAAAAACAAAGAATAAAGGTTTCCGGGCGGATAAAACAAAGAATAATAGCCGAACGTCGTATCGTTCGATATCTGTACAATAGTAACGTGGCCGCCGGAAAGTTCACGCGCGCATATATATATAATACGAGTACACCGGGCCGTGACAAATTAAATAAAACGTTCAGTTTCGGATCTACGTTGTCAGACGTCAGTTTTAATTAAGCGATTAAAAACCGCGTTTTTAATTTATTCGCCGGCGACTTTGCCGGCGTTCCGCAACAACCCGGAATAATACGAATAACGTAATTTCATTAATCAAACGTTTTGACGTTTTTACGACGTTTTTAACGCGTAATCGTAACGACGACGGTATTTCGGGCTATATTATCGACGCGTATATGTTGCGCGCCGTGCGGATTTCCGTGGAAAACGAACGACGTACGTGCTGCGCGTTTATATACGTACAATAATAATAACTCGATAATTACGATGTTTTCCGACGCGACTGTTAATAAAACGGCGACGGCGTCGACGAGTAACGAATATTCGCGCTTACGTAATTTCACTCGTCGACGCCGGCGGCTAGATGTTCGTTTCCTGCCGGCCGTAAAACGACCGAACGCACGCACGCACGAACGATTGGTTTAGGTACGACGTTATAGAGAGTCGTTCTCCAAACCGCCTGGCATCTGCAAATAGGTAACCTTGAAAACTGACCTCTTTTAGCCGAACACGAATTACGCAACCACCGTCGGTTTCGCAACTCCGCCGGCGCTAACGAGATGCGCGCGCGCGCGTACACGTTCGACATTTAAGCTAGACATTGACCCGCCGGCCGACACACCGTCGAACGAAAATCGTGATCGCTCTTGGTCGAATCGTTACCGTACAAAACTTAGCGCCAAAACGTACCGCGCCGGCCGACAAAGCGCCGCGACCCGCGATCGAAACGTCGGGACCGTTTTTAAATGTCCCTTTCGACGCGTCCTCCGGCGGGCCCGTTCGAACGGGATACATTCGCCGTACAACTGTTCGTACGGGAACGTACGTCCGAAAGGCCAGATTAAAGTACACGGATCAAGGTCGAAGGTACCGGATACGAATATTGAAATGGATGGCCGTAATTACGGATTAAAGACAAAAAGGGCGTAGAAATGAGCAAATGTACAGATAAGCCGATATAAATGATTAAAGGAACGGAAATTGGACATGGATTAGGCCGAGAGCCTCTATGAGGACAATATTTGGATAATGGCGATGTTTTGGATTTTTCGGGACGTATATACCGGTTTTTGGTTGAAAGAGGGCCACCGATAACCAGAAAGAGGCTAGTTTTGTGATAAGAGCGACCCGCCGATGTCAGCCATCTATGAACCTAGTCGGTACCGCGGGGAGCCCCACGGAGCGCCCTGTCAATGATTTAGTTCGTCGACTCGAACCGGCGCATCGTGTCCCACATTTGGTTGAGGCGCTCGTTTCGGTCGCGACGTAGGAGATGGTTGTGTGACAGGCGCGGGATAGTGGAGAGCGATTGGACCACTCCGCCCAGCGGGGGGAAGGGACCGGGTACCAAACGACGTCGGTCGTTCCAGAATCGGGTTAGTGATTTCGGCGCTATAGTAGTGGCGCACATCGAACAGCGTCCGGGTGATATGGGGCTAGTCCCTCAAAGCCCGGGGAAAAAGTACGCACGGGGACCGGTTATACTTAAATTCGTACGGGATTTCGCGGCGGGGTGGGACGCGACGCCGGCACACGGGTTATCGCGCGTCGTTATATACAAAGCGAGGACAGCGCCGGACGCGTCCGATATCCGGGGAAACGGCCGGTATGACGGGCCCGGACCGCTTGTCGTGGCGTAGCGCGCGTGTTTGCGTACGGCGCGCTCATGTATGGCGTATGTTTATCGCGCCGACTTTGGGAACGCCGGCGGCTAAGTTCTCCGGTAAGTATTCCGCGCGCTACCGACGTTACGAGAGACACTCGGAATGCTTACATACTCGACATTTTTGGAACGGAGGACGCGCGACAATATGGGCACGACGTGTGGCCGACGGCCGAGCGTTACGATCCCGGGGACGTTTCGGCGCCGGGCCGGTTAATTTTTCGCGTATCCGATCCCCGGGCACGTTCGTGTTAATACGGTAAACCGCCGAATACGCGCGACCGTAAATTAATCGTCCGGCGACCACCAACCGTGTTCCATACGATCGATTCAACGTTACGTTCGCTGAAATTACGTTTATTTGATACGGATTTCGCGATATTTTCGCTTTTTATCTGAACGCCGTAACGATTTATTCGAAACGCTCGCGATTCGCGGACGTCTCTATTCGCAAAATTAATCAATTTCGTCTCTTTGTTGATACATTTGTACGTAAGAACTATACACATCATTACCCGAACTCAAAGAAGTGCACTTCAAACGAAACTAAAACGTATAATTTAAAATAACTATACTATCTCGTTACACCGCGTACTTTTACGTTTGAACATACTTCGTTAGAACGCGCGCACGTTTAAATAAAATAAAAAAAAAAACCTCCCCGCCACTATCCGTAAATTATTCGTAAAATATCGATTAGTATAATTTATAAGCGCGTATCGTTTGCAAAACGGATTCGTCGACCCAGTTCTCCGTAGGTCGCCACTAAAAATATAGTAAAAATAAGCGAAAACTTCTAATAATTAATGAGATTGTTTAGAAGATTGTACAGCGGCCACGTAAATATGATTTATATCTGGAAACTTCTAGCGCTTGAAGTTATAAACTTTAAATAAGAAATAATAAAAGAAATACGAGAAGAATGTCTGAAAAAAAATTATATATATATATCGCGTTAAAAGTTTCTATCGAAATCGGTTCTCAATTACTAACGAAAGTGTGCCGAGGAGATGTGTAGTAGGCAAATATGGACGTTGAGTAAGTTACGTGTCCCGAACGGTAGCGTACGGGCGAATATTTTAAATAATTTAAACGCGTTGATATTACGTAACGTTGAACGTTTAGGGAAACGTTTTGTAGCGATTAACTTTAGTAAAAAAAAAACGGTTGTTTCGCAATAATACATGGTCGTTATAAAAAGTTTTCCGGTAAACCGTCGTTATTATTAATACGATCGATTTGAACGCATAATCGGCGAAATATTAAGATATTGAAACGTAATCGTTTCGACGCGTTTCATTTTTTTATCGCCGCTGGCCAAGGGATCCGCGACGAGCTACGCGGACTCGTACGTTTGTTCCAGACGTCGATTCGTTATTAAATTCGTATAATTCGATTACTTCGCGCTTATTTCCAATAAGTTTTTCGTTATTCGAACGAACAATGGAATACGGAGACACGTTTTATCGCGAATATGAACGTGTCGAAAATCGTATAAAAAAAAAACGTTCGGCCGAAGTGACGCGCGAAATAAATAAATCGATTGTTTAATGTAACGATAACGGAAAGAACGCGGCGTACTTAGTTTTTGTAAAATTCGTTTCGGCGCGATTCGAACGGCCAACGGAAACCGTTGACGATTACGTCGACGTAATTGTTCGTCGCTTATTAAAAACGGAATAAGTGTCTGGGCGTTCGGGAAATGCGAAAAAAAAAAAAAACGAACCGGTAACAAACTCCGAGCGTGTACGTAGCCCGTATAGGTTTTTGTAAAATAGTTTCCGAACTTGCGTCGTCGACGATCTCGAAAAATGGCCAACGTATAACAGTGGTTCGTTCAGTTCACCGAGTGTCGGCCGTTACTATTAAATTACCGGCGTAATAATCGAACGGGGGTGCCCACGGACGCCGACACTACAACCAAACGGACGGTTTTCACGGTTACCCCGTATTGTCGCGGTTTAAAGAGCGTTATTTTCGTTCCTACTATTAAGTTTGATTTTCCCTTGCGGGCGCTTAGGCCCGTTCGCCCATTGAATCCCGGGCAACCGGCTTAATTTCTCTAAACGTGATCCGAAAGTATAATAACTTTCCGCCGAACCGGACGTTCGTTTTGTATTTTCCGTTACACGCGGCCGTCGACGCGCCATCGTTGCCGGCGCGAGAGGGGGGGGGGAGTTATCGTGTTACGGTATATTTCGGCGAAACGTTTAACGGGGCGCGTCGCCGTGATTTGCGGAAACGACGTTTCCAATGGACCGATCGAAAGCGGAGCCGAGGAATATTGGTTGGGAAGGGGTGTGCTTGATGATGGGGGAAAGGTCGAACCGGGAGCCGGACTTACGACGGCTTTTTCACGTTTCTCGCGCGGTAACACGCGTCTCGGATAATACGGGGACGCGTAACTATTATATTCCACTCGTACGCGCCCGTTTTCGTATTATACGCCCATATACACGTATATATCGTGGGCGGATCAGAATTTATACGTAAGGCTCTTAAACAACTAATCCGTTTCCTCAAAGTTCAAAACCATTTTGTATGCTAATAAGTTGGGTAATTCGAAAAAAATGTAAACTAATACGAATCGCGCGAATAAACTAACCGGGGCGGGCTTACGCGAAATGGAAGTGAATACATTTTATTATCCCCTCTCCCCAATCGCGTAATACCCGTAATGTGTGTGTACACGCGCGCGCGCGCCCCGCGTACACGCCACGTATTTTATTATATCGACGTTCGGAAATAATTCTTTTTATATTATTATTATTATTATTATCGTTGTTGTACTCGCGTTATCGTCGGTACTTGACACTTTCCCCCTCCCCCACTCTCTGTCACCCTGTCTCCTCCGTCCTTCTCCTCTTCCTACTCCCACAACCCCCGATGTTACTTTTGTGTATCGAAAATTACGTTTTATTTGGCGTTCCCTAAGGAAATAACAGGCTCGCTCTCGCGTTATTATTTATTCAAAAGCCAAAAACGAATATGTTTTTCCTTTTCCTGGCATCCATTCAACTTTCAACAATATATTTATTACGCGATTTAACGAAACTCTAGCGCAATTATCCGACATAAATGGCCCTTTTGTTTGTCGCCCGACAAACTTCGCGCCAAAAATAATACATTTGTTTGTCGAGCACTACTATACTTACAACGATTTTAATTGGTTTCGGTATAAAAATATTCGTCCGCTCGAAATCAACGACAACGCGATAATAATCGCAATAACGTGCGCACGTATCCCGGACGAAATATTAATCGACGCGTCGCGATTCCGGCGGCGGTAAGATTTTTAAACTAATGGTCGTACAACCGAAATGTGGTTACGCGAAACGGGCGTATTATTAATATTTATTTCGCGCCGGATCCGACGTTTTACAACGACGGACATTTATCACGGAAAACTCTTTGCGGCCCCGTAAACGTACCGCGCGCTTTACGGCGAATTTACGAAATTAATTTTAAAAACTATCGTCCCGACGCGCATCCCGGATTTTTTCCCACCGAGTTGTCGAACTTTCGCCGCGCCCATTATTGGTATTAATATCGGCCGTCCGTCGGAAATTCGTCGGATCGTTTAAAATTGATTTTCGACGTCGGATAGAAACTTAGCGACTTCCATCGAAAATTGATCGCGTACAACGACGGCTCCGCGTAATCGTCCCCCCGCCGCGATATTGCTTCGACGACGATTCGATAATACCGTCCGATCCGCCGATTACCGGCGATACGCGATATCGATTGGTCCTTCCGACTTGGACGGAATGTTTTCGCGGCCCGAATATCGGCGCTGTTGGTCACATTTTTCGGACAACCATTCGTTGCCGTAACGGGCGACCGCTTGAACGCCGCGCGTAACGTCCGCGGACGAAACGTGCACCCGTTGCGACGGGCCGTTTTAAGAGTAATCGTTTTTCGTTCGTTATCCACAAAGTTATTGCGCTTTAGTATCGTATTTTCCGTTCGAAATAATAATAGATACCGCCTATACATTATTATAATCGTTATTATTATTATCGGAATTACTTAGTTATTCGTGCGCGAACTATAATTATTTACCTATACGACGGGTTATAACGACGGGAAAATATATTTCTGTAAAAACGTATTTTAATTTCGTACGATTATAGGTGGTGCTTTTTTCCTTTTTTTAATATCGAACCGTATAATTATGGTAACGACCGTGTATGTTTATTAATGTACAATAAAATACTGACAATATAGTTTAATAACGGATAGTATAATAATATATACGTATATATAAATACGGATCGTCGATATAATCGAATTATATTATATACGATTGCTCGTATTATTTGGCAGTACGTGTATTTTTGGTACAGCGGTAGGAGGCGCGCGTACGTGGAAATAACGATAATAATAATAATAACGGTAATAAATAATCGTATCGCGTGGCGCGCGTTAAAGTTCGAGGTATTTTTTTTTTTTATTCGCCGGTATCGTTCGTCGCCGCGTTTTAATAAAAATAAATTAACATAAAGGTGATTCGTTACGATTTGACACGTTGAAATATCTCTTTCGAAGGTCATCGAACCCCGTTGCCGAGTAAATAGGGGGAGCGGTCGTATTCCGCGGAATTACTTTCATTCGGAGGGGGATGGATGGCGATGATACACACCGCGGCGTAGTAGTAAGTGCAGGTTTTCGCCGAAGCCGAAAAAAAAGGGGTATTTTCGAATTATTTTAACATAAGTTAATAATAAATCGAGCGCCGTTCGGGACGCGGGAATAAATCGCGGGCGACCTAAACCGCGCGTTTCGTTCGCGTCGAGCGGATTTAGACGAAATTATTCGTTTCCGCGCCCGTTGCGGACGTGTTTTATTACTAAACAAAAGCGGTAGTCGTCGCGTACGCGTCCGTTCGAGAAAAATACGCGCGGCGATTCCGATTATCGATAATGGCCGCGCGTTCGTTATTTCGTCGACCGCCGATTTACACCGTTACGACGCGATCTAACCGCGCAACACGTGGGCCCGGATCTGTAAGTACTGAATCGCGAACGACGAACGGGCACACGCCACAGTCCTATTCGAAATTGTCGCCGCTGGAAAACATTGAACGTACGAATGCGCGCGCGACTACGGACGCGGAAACACAATCGGGACGGTACCACCGGCACGTACGATTCGCGTTACGTATACCGGTATGTCGATGGAAGTGGAGGCCCGAGATTTCCGAACCGGATACGTCCGTCGCGAATTGTGAATACGGAAGAGCCGCTACGGCGGTTAAATCGTTCCGTACGTTCGCGCCGGAATAATCGTTTCGAAACGACCCCGTCGTGTTCGGATACGCTTCGGACGTACGAATAATTCGGCCACGAAATGGCGCGCGGCCACTTTTACCAGAACTCGAGCGAGCGAATGGCGGGCGCGCTGTATCGAACGTTTAGACGACGGCGTCCAAATGATTCGCTGGAAATCGTCGCGTACACGCGGCGAGAACGATAACGGTGCCGCCGGCCAACTCCCGTCAATTTACCGTCGGGCTACGGAAACGACTAGTGACGAAAATCGCGACGGCCGTCGTTAGAATTGGACGGGGTTGGCTGGACAAAAAATAAAACGGCCGACCTCCGAACGGGTTCGCGCGCGTTACGATTATCGTTATTATATCGCGGCGCGGGTATGGTAAGCCGGGGTAACGACTCTCGTGGGAACGCGCGTAAATAACACCGGGGCGAGGGAGGAAACTGTTTAAGAAGAAGAAGAAGTCGTTTATAATAAAACAATAGACCAACCCCTCAGCCCGCGGGCGAACAGGTGTTGACATTTTGCACCAGGTGCGCGTCATCCGGACATTACCGGCCACATGTCGCGTCGTTTCATCACCCCTCCCCCATTTTCGTCCGTGTTCCATGGCCGTTGCCCTCTCGTTACAAATACATTGTGAACGTTCCGTGGATTTTTTACCTGGCGCGCGGCGACGACGAGTCGAAAATGATACGCGGTTATTATCGGAGCGGAGAACCGTCGCCGTATTTTATCGTAACCAACGCGACGCTTACGGAAACGAAACGGGCGCTTTCGCCACCGACTTTTTCGGGTGCGCTTCGAACGGGCACGATTGCCCCCCACCCCTGGACACGACCCGTGTTTGTGGCCCCCGCGGACGAAACGACGCGACCGTATGCCGTAAACGGATTGATGTTCGCCCGGGAAACGCGTTCGTTATTATTCGGCAAAGTCGCGGTTGCCCCGAAACGAGTCATTTAACGCGAAATGTTTATCGCGCGCTCTCTCTTTACGGTACACGTTTGTACGAATATATTTTTCGGCGTAAATCCTTCGTTTCGGTTAAAATTTCGCTCGTTGATTAATTCGTGTCTCTCGTAATTTTCGAAAATTCCCAGACGTTAGCCCGTGCGCCCACTAGCCAGACACTGTATGTTCGCTCGTTATTACGTCACGCGCGTTTAATTCTTTTTAATTAAACTACTTTCGCGCCTAACTGTTAATTACGAATGACCGTTCTGTCGCTACGATAGAGCCACGTGCCGCGAACAATCCGAATAAAGTACGAAAACGTTTTTACCATCGAGAGTGCTCGAACGTCGGAATTGTCGACGATCTCCGTTTGCCAATGGAAAAACGATCAACCGACGTAACGCGCACGTACACGCCTAATTCCTATACGATTACGGCGAGTTCGTTCCATTTAATACGGCCCGTATTATTTCCGGACTCGTCCTGTACGCGAATTTAAATTCCGATAATAAATCCCGTTTTGTTCACCAAATACGAATAGTTTTGAAAGATTAACATCGCAGTACTCCGGGGGTACCGCCGATCCCTGAAGGAATATTCCGCTAGGCTAACTATTCCGTACATTATACATTTTAATCAGATTTAAAGCGCTATTGTTTTAGTCGAATTACAATTTGGAATATTTATACGACTTTGAATCGCGGAATATAAATTAACGCGTTTTATATGGTTAATATATATTTATACGAGCGCGCGCGCGCGTGCGCGTGTGTACGCGAATAAAATCCACAATGAGCATTAATAAACTTTCGAAATTAAAAATTGTAACAATAGCGTAAATTTATTATACGAAAACGCGCGAGGTCGCCCCGGGCGGTTTGTTTTTTTGAAATAAAATTCAGCGCTCAATAGTTGGTGATTAATGTGTTGTTCGTGTAAAACAAAACGACTAATTAATCCGAAAAATAATTTATCTCTTTATAATGTATACGTATTATTACGTTTATGTTAATGCCGCGGAGCCGGGATAACTAATATTGTTTCATTCCGATTCATACGCTAAACATTCCGCGTGGGGAATGAATATTTCATTAAGGGCGTAATAAAATTTAAATTAAAAATTCGATTAAAACATTGGAAATAGTGCTTAGAGTTGATCGCATTAAACGATATTGTTCATCGGGACGGTTATTATTTATTAGTTTATTAAACATTTAATAAGCGAGTTTCCGAGTGTTTGTCGTTTTACGCGAAATATCAAATTGCGCGGCACCGAGGTTTTATTAAACCGACGTATTAAATCGGAGCGCGCCCTGTGATTATATATAGGCCGACGTCGCGGACTAACGATATTATTGACGAAACGATATTATAACATAGATAAACATTATTTAATAAATCATAATCAATAACGTCAACTGGTAAGCCCGCGGGGTAACGAATAATGATTAATATATATACATATATTTCGTTTAAACATAAATTAAACCGCGCATTGTTCGGCGCGCGTTCTTACACTTAACAATGACAATTGTTTAGCGCGCGTAAGAATTTCGGAAGGGCACACGCGCACACGTATCCGTACAAAATATATTCAAGTATCAAGCGCTACTACTACTACTACTACTACTAATGACGTCGTTTTGTTCGTCTTTATTTCGTTAACACCCCGCGCCCGGAATGATGTCCGAATAATAAACGTCCGCCGTCGTACTGAAACGATATTAACGTACGGACAAAAAAAAAACCGAACGAGCCAAGAGAGCATATTGTCGGCTCGTTTCCGGGGGTTTTCGTTTTTGGCGCGAAACGGCCGCTAATCCGCCGTATCGTGTACGGGCGCTCTGACGATAGTAAATTGGCTTTTGGGTTTCGTACGACCGACGAAAAAAAAACCGATTATCCGTTTCGGATAATAATCGTCTGGCGTTTTCCGCTTTAAATTTACGAGTTTTCGATTAACATAATACCGATTACGGGCGTAATTTCTGTCCGACAAATATAACGCGCCCGGCGTAAACGTTTCGCTCGTATTACGGCGGTAGGAGGTTTCGTAGTAATAAACGTCCGCGCGGTAATAATAGTACGCGCACCCGGTTACCGTGCGGATGATGGTGGTGGTGGTGGTGTTACGTGGGACGGATACGCTGTTGATCGAGTCTGAGGAACACAAAATGGTCGGGTAAGGTGTTTGTTTTAACGAGACCGATTTGTGAAGGGACGTTTCCTCCGACCTTGAAATTAATTTTCGACCGTCGTTGGTTAGAACATACACCGTAAAAGTGGGTATACGCTACAAAAGTCTAGTAAAAATAAAAACCTATTCGGTAATCGAATACGACTTTGACTGCGATCGTCAAACATCAAACGAAACGATTTTTAGGGTTGGAAACAAAACCGTCCGTCCCCGTAGCCTTACGGTCGCTAGTGTGGAGAGATGGGGTGACGACCGTCGGGTTCGCTTCCAATGTTCGGTGAATCGAATTCGGTCCCGACGACGGAATATAATTCGGACAAGACCGAGGCGGGGGCGGACAGACAAAGTGATACGAAGATAGTTGCCGTGTGGCTGAATGGAACGGTAGGGGACCCCGGGATCTACGGAGGTATTAGGGCGAGGGTGGCCGACCCCATATAGTTGCGAGTGTGGAAGGACGGGAACGGGACGAACAGGATGAATAGAATTTACAAAAATAATCTGAAAACAAACGAGCAAGTACATGCGGCAGTGAGATAGGACCCGTGGCGCCGCCGTTCAATTATTCGTCACTTGATAAATAATTATCAGCGAGACCGCGAATTAACGAATTGAAAACCAAAAAGTTACGATTTACCGCCGTTACGCGTTTGTCGCGCTTTAAACGGTTATTATTATTTCTTTTTCGGTTTAAACCGTGAACGCATACGATAGTATCCGAATTAAGAGTAATACATTTGGTCCGGTGATCGACGCGAATTTTCGAAACGCGTCGAGTCCCTTCGGCTTAAGCGTATAAACTTTCGTTTATGATAAATTACGAAGAATAAAAAGTCGAAAAAATCGCTCTCGTTTCTCGACGTATAATTTGATTTCCAATTTCTTTACGTTCCCGTAAAAAGTCGTAGAATGTTTGTACTAAAGATTTCACGTGAAATTTACGTTTATCGTTAATAAAAAAAAAAAAAGACATTTTCACGTAACTCGTTCGGGTTTTTCGAATTAAATTTTCTACTCGAGGAGATAATTCAAAACGAAAACAAATTTAAGTAGCTTTTCGACTTAATACGTTTTACATCGATCGAACTCGACGAATGAAAACAAAAATAGTTAACGAATACGTTTATATATAGGTAACTTTTCGGGTTTTTATCGACGTCGCCCGATAATTAACCGATTACCGTTATTTCGTTTCCAATCGCCGGTGTTCGATTATTTTCTCTACTGGCACGCTCTATCGAACGTGGAAATATACCGAACGATCTACGTACCCCACAGGTACAACGGTTACAGGGAATGTAAATAATACCGTTAATAAACGAAAATACGTCGAGACCCCGTGAAGTTCGTACGTTTTTAATACCGTGTCGAAATATGCCGCCGGTCACTTTAAGTCGGGTACCGTAGTTTTCCTTTAGTACCCGAACGATTTTATCGACCGTTCCGCTATTTTAAGGGCCAGGAGGTCCGTACACTTTAGAACTAAATCGGACGCTAAATAGATTCTCGTTCGTCCAACGGAAATTCCCGTGTCGGTTTCGCTAAAAATACGCGCGAACGTTCGGACGGCGGTATTAGAAGAAACGTTCGATTAGTATATAATGTTTTATAGTATTCGATAAAATACGACGAGACCGTAGGCCGCGCACGACAAAAGAACGAGCGATTCGGTAACGCGACCACGCGCCGAAACGTTTAAATTGAACGTAAAACGCGTAGTAATAATAATCTACGAAAATTGAATTCGCGACACAAATTAGCTCGCGTCGTACGGCTTTCTCGACATAATGTCGTCGTATTGCGAATATATTATACACGCATAAATTCGTGGCAAGTCAATTTTAATATTCGTAATATTCCGTTCCGCCAACAATACGAAATTACGTTTCCTTTAACCGTTCGGCAAACATGAATATTTATAAAACAATTTTATTACACGCGAAATTGTTCTCGTACATTTATTATGCGATGTTTCTTTAGCGTATTAATATGGATATGTACTTAATACAATTGCGTCTGCCGCTGTCTTTTTCCGTATAAAAATAAACAAATTCGTTTGTCTCGAATGTCAAAATTAAACGCCGAAATGGGTTCGTTTTCTTTTTTTGTGTTTTGGGGGGGGGGCTACTACCGCGTCGCGTCGCTATAAATTTTTAATTTACTCGCGACTCAAACGTATTCGTTTCGGACGTTTTGTAGGTCAGAAACGTTTTCATTAGGCACACGCGAATCGCGTTAACACCTACATACATGTATAATACTATTGGTAAACGGTTTCCTACATTAATATTTAAATAACCTAAAAAAGTCTTTCGGTATACCTTAATATTTATATTGCGCACTTTGTAGGGGGAAAAAATTACCATAATTCGTTTTTTATTGATTTCCCGGTTAAAGGCAACGTCTGTTGACGTTTTGAATTTGAAAATATCGCGAGTTACAATATTTATTATACTATTCGTTCGTTTTAATTTTGTTCGACATATATTGAATTTCGGAAATATTCGAAATGAAATTACACACGCGCGTATATCGGTTAACTATTCGGAATTGATTGAGGAAATAAAAATACGCGTAACCACGTAAACGTTAAACGAAAAACGAACGATCAAATTAAACAAAATATATAGCGGCGTTCAACCGTAGAGTTTTGGTAGATACGCTCGTATGAAAATTCGAAATATCCGCGCGGGCGAGTTTCGCGTAATATTCTAAATGGATATTAAGAGCGTTTCGCCGACTTCGACATTCGCGATTAATTAACGCGGATAATATTTTATTCCGCTTTGGTGGATTTCGAATTGAAATTGCGTTTCGGTTTCCAAGGGCACACACACGACCACGGTTTTCGACGTTACCGAATATCCAGCGAGGCGCGCCCGTTGTCCCCGGCGTCGCTTATACGTAGCGTTCGCGTATCGCGTATCGTACGCGTCGCGCGGGAAAAATAATATTCGTTTAATAAAAGCTATCTAGAGAGAGAGAGAGGATAGCGTCGCGCGCGGTAAATAGTTTTGATTTGTAGCTTATGAGCGCGTAATAGGAGGGCGAAGCGCGGGGGGTCAAAAAAGTCCATTAAGATAATAACATGACGATGGAAAAGGTTTTAATCCCATCTGGAAACAAGACGGTGGACAGAGTAGGCGCGGGGGGGGTGGAGGCGAGCGGTGGAGTGATTTTAATAAACGATGGTTTTAGTTTGTCCGCACGGTCTGCGGTTGTTGAACGGTTCTGTTTGAAGAGGGAAAATATTGAAATTCTTCATCCGAACAGAGCCCCTGTGCGCGTGCGTGTGTGTGTGTGTGCGGCGCTCGTGGATGAGCGTGCGTGCGTGCATATGCGTACATGTGTGCGCACGCGCGCGTGCTTGTGTGTGCGTACAGTACAAGTGAAATTCCATTACGAGTCTGCATTAATAATATGAAAAAATAAAATAAAGGGGGAAGGAAAAGAAATATGATTGTGTGTACACGATTGTAGGGGAAACGGGAAAAACGAAGGGACGGCGCGGCGTGGAAAAGTAGTTCGGGATTTCGCGCGTAATTATTTTCGTAACCCATACGGTTTGATAATTATTATTGGCGGCGTTTCGATGTTGCCGCGGCGATTCGAACGAAATCGTTTCCGCCGTCCCGTCAAACGCCCGGAAAACTGACGGTAACGACGGCGATAATAATAATAAACGTCCGGAACACAGTTCGCGGACTCCGCCGTTCGACGGGATGGCCCGCCTAAATTGTTTACGAATTAAATTAATCACGTTGGCGGGGACGTTTATTTCCCCGTATTTCGTAGTTCGGCGAAAGTAAAAAAAAAAAAAAAAAGAAACGAAACGCCAGTAACGCGACGGAAATAACCGCGGCATTGTTTACGGTGACCGGGCAGCTGCGCGTATGTACGACGCAATGTTTTCAATCAGCGAGAGTGATATCTGCAAACGAAAAATCCGAGGGCTTTTTGATATTATTAATACCGACAAGGGGACGGCGGGGAGGCGGGCCGGGCATATGGCGGCGGGATTAGTATGTGCAACGTATCGACGACGTAAGGGGTTCTGTTTGATACAAGGGGTCGCGTACGTCGTATAAGTAACCCTTTGGAAAAAAAAATCGTCGTCGTTGCCGTGTAAAAACCGTCGGTGAATATCGCGTTCGATAAAATACGGGCCTTCGGAGAACAACGCGCGCGTCTCGTACAGTACCGCCGACGACGGTACCTAACGAACCTATATCCCGTCACGATATCCTAAAAAATTTCCCGGACGGTTTACGAATACGTTTCGTCGGGTGTGTTTTTTTTTTTTTTTTTGAACGTCCGAAACGTCGGCTAGTCGCGTTTTTCACGCGCGTACGTGGCGCCAATTTTACAATTTACCGTCGTCGCGTACGTCTTCCGCGCCGCTATTTCCGTAAAACGTACGTACGTAAGCGAAAAGAAAAAACCGCGTTTGACCTTTTGACCTTTCGTTAATACTATTGATACAGTACACGTTACTCCCGTACTCGTATTAAAACATGAAACGCCGTACGTCGCCGAACGAAAATGCAAATTGCGAATTCCTCGACCGTACGGTATTATTAAAATGAAACGTAATCGTTGTACGCGCGGATATGTTCGTTGGAATATGTTCGACTTCTCGTATCACATATATATATAACGAAGACGCTGTGAACGCGATTAATATAGTTTACAAGGGACGGCGCGTATTGTTGACGACACGTTATTAGTAATCGTACGATTTCGTCATTATCCCGTTGGCTGTCGTCGAACGGTTGTCACTCGTACGTTTTTCGCGTTTCGCCGGGCAAACTGGCCGACGAATTTCGTTTTTTTTTCCCGGGCGGCGGCGGCGGCGGGCCGGACGACAAACCCAACTATTAGTTCGACTAGCCCGTCGTTCGACGTTCCGCGTATTCGCCGCGTCTCGGCGACCAATATTCGGTACGCATATTCCCGCCGTACGTTTTAATCGAAATTCTTCCGTACCCGCCGCGTCGGGCGAATTACGATTATCATCGAATACGGCGCGCGCCCGTCGTGTACCGCTCCTTTAACGGTCAATACAATCGGGATATCGTTCCGGGCCACCGTTTTACAGTTTACTTACAAAGACGTCGTTATAGAGATTATCTAACGGCCGTACGGCCAAAGTTATTCAAACACGGCGGCCACTGTCATTCGCCGCCGATGGCGCGATTCGAACACGACCGCGGTTTGTAGGACGTTCGTCAACCAACTCAACCCCCTCAACAATCCTGTTTTTGTGTTTTTCGTTCGGAACAAAAATTAAAATAGTTCCGTTAAGATATTGTCGCGATTTCGACGTAACGCGGTTCGATCGAAGTACGCGAACATTATACAATAGTCGCCGAATTATTCAAAACTTTTTTAATCTTTTCAACGCGAAATAATAAACGATAATTATTATTACGTCCAGCAATAAATTATATTTGCCACTTTTAAAATCCTCCGTCCTTTTTCCCTCTATCTTCCTCCCTCTCGCGTTTTTCTCCCTCTCTCTCTCTCTCTCTCTCTCTCTCTCTCTCTCTCTCTCTCTCTGTAAAATGGCCGGGTACGGTTCGTTTACGCAATAACCGTGATACGAAATATAACGGACCGACCGGCGGCGGCGGTAGTAGTGGTCGGACTATTTAATTTACTCGCCGTGTTCGTTTTACTATCCGGCTTCTCCCGAGTGACGGATTATAAAATCCGTATCCGTAATTTTGTACCGATATATTTACAGAGTTTTCCCCGATTAATACGCAAATAAACGATTTTACGGTCGAGCGCTATTGAAATTCTTAATCGAGGTACGTTTGTTCGATTATAAATATATATTATACATTTAATTACTACGTCGTAATACACCTACGTAGAAATACGGTAATTAAACGCGTCGGTTCGATCGTTTGTCGTGTTACGGAACAAATTAGTCAATGCCGAGTGTAACCGGACGACGTAACCGCCGTCATTTCGTTCTTGGACAAGTCCCCACGGATGGTGGCGAGATCTCCTGGCCACGTTGTTTCACGCGTCGTTAATCCCCTTTTACGTTCAACTAAACAATAAAAGCCAAAACCGAACGCGCAGGCGAAACACGTAAAGGCGAAAC